>JAVCKT010005004.1:0-13309 GCA_032273925.1 Rhynchotus rufescens
TTTACGTATTTGGGCCTACATGTACCCTCCCCGCCCCTGCCTCCTGCATCATTTTTGGCTTTTTTTTTAACATTTCCTCAAGTGTTTCTTATTATGGTAAGATCAAAAAAAGTTGATACAAGTTAAAATATTTTGCAGGCAATCTTAGTGGTTGTGACTGCTTGTGAAATAACAGTTCAGTAATATTATTTGACATTATTGATCAGATTTAATACAAAGCTGAACTAGTTAACACATTTTTTAAAATGTGCAAATGTCCAATTTTAAATATTCTAGCATATTGTGTAGTATTCTTCTGTGGGAAACTAGTTGTATGGATCCATTAATAGTTCTTTTTATTTGAGAAAACGTGTGGTCTTATTTGTGTTGTTTCACATAAACAAGTGTCTGATCATTCAAAAATTTCATCTTCTCTTTAAAATATTAGAGACCTTTCAATTTATGTGCAACTTGGATGTGCATGTGGTAAGGGGTTTGGCATCCTCTCTATTCTAAAATCCAAAAAAATATTCCTTAAAAAGCAAGTGCTTTGATTTGAAAAACTCATGGAAGAGCTTTGTATGGCTTGGAAAGTTCAGACTTTCGTTGAGGGTGCAGTGTGATGTGAAAGTAGATAAGTAGTAATCATGTTGAGTGACACAAAAAAAAAATTCTATATCAGCCCATGAAAAAAAGACTCATGATTTTTACAGATATGTGGGATGCCTGGTGTGCACACTAGGTTGCCCTGATTGCTTTAACTTTTGCCTTTTTAATGCTGTTGTGTAGGTTGTGTTAAGAGTATTGAAATTTGAAATGCAAATCTTGCATGCTAACTAGATCTGAAAGACGTCATCGAGGGTTCCTAATACTCCAGGATCCTTAGGGAATAAGTCTGGTTTACTTCTGAAGGCTTTAATTTAAGCTAATGGTATTTGTGACCCTACTCATGGTTTGCTTTCAGATATGGATGCAATGCCCTGAAGAGCAAGGGGTACAAAAAAAAAAAAGTCACAACACTTTTATTCATAATTTATTTGTAAACCAGGTCAAATACCCTTGATTAGGTCTCAGCTGGAGCGTAATTTGAATCTTGACAGATTGCACCTAAACAGCAGGCTTTTTCCTGATCAGCCAAAAGATAGGGAGAGAAAAATAAAAGCTATTTCCAGTTTGCAGGCAGTACAACAGTGCTGAATAAATGTGCGACTGTTAATGAAGGGCTGTTTCAAATATTTACAGGAGGCAGAAGAAAAGAAGATTGGCATTCAAGGCAGCTGTGCCAAGGGAGAGCTATTAAAAATAAACATGATAAATGATGTTCAAGTGCTCATATAGCTGTCAAATATTAGAGGTATTCAAAAGTGGAAAGTGTTGGAAGTGGGTTGTACTGTATGGCCAGACATGCTGCTAGGCCTAGTGGCTAAGTTTGGTTTCTTTTTCCGCCTTCACATTCTTCACAAAACTAAGATTTGTCAAATGAAAAGGTGAATATATAATGTACAATATGCAAGAATCTTGATTTTTTTGTACTTTACCTTAAATATGCAAATGGCTTATTTTGTCATGTAGGTCAATGCATATTTTCATGCATTGACATATTTCAAGACCAATTTCTTTAGTTTGGACTGTTTCAATAAAAATGTATGAAAGTTTACACGGATAAAAAGAGTGGAGTTTGCTCTTGCAGACTTCTATATTGAAGGATGATAGTGATTAAAGTATAGGTAGATTGTTGCTTTGATTTTGTAGGATTCTGAAAAAAGTGTATATATAGTATAGCAAATTTATGTGCTTCTGTAATTGCACAAATTTTTCAGCTCATCTGGAAAGTATTATTTTTCAGATTCATTTTCATTTCTGAATTTAACTTTCTCAGTTGACAGCCAACCTTTAAGCAGAGACATTGTATTTTTGTACCAGACTGTGAAGCCGGCTTCCCAGAAACTATCATGCTGGTGACTCCTGTGAAAAGAGGTAATGGCTTATCTATCAATAGTGTAGAGAAGTACAAAGGCTGCAGAAAAAAATGTCCTTATGTATAGGAGACTATAGTTGATATTGTTTGTCTTTGTGGTGCCTGGATATTACTTTTCTCCCCTTTTTGAAATTGTTTCCAAAATGAGGAAATGATGCTAAAGTACAAATTCAGACGGGCTTAAATATTAGTTCAGCTCTTGTGTATGGCAGGTAAGCAAAAGGGGACAACATGTTACTAAAGGCACATTTTTACTGAAGTGTTTCAGGGGCCCAGTATGATATGTTGCATCGATTGCCATCTTGCACGTGCAAGTAAAGAATCTTGTTTGCCTTGTTTCTTTTCTTTTTCTCTCCACAGTCTTTTCCAAAACTCACCTTGTAGTTGTGCCTTGTGCCTTTGGTTCTTTATTGTAGGATTTGGTGAACAACAATTTCACATTAAAGTTATCCAACAACTGTATGATTTTTGTAAACCTCGGGCTTATTTTCATCTCGGCCTTAACCTATACAAACCAAACAGACTTTTCTGCATCCTCTTGTAGAGTGACAGCTCCATGTCCTTGCTCATTTCTCCCCGTTCTCTAATTGCATATTCTCCTTGAGACATGGAGCATGCTGATGCTGCAGCACGTGGGATGGGAGCACAGCGAAGCTCTGTGTGTTCACAAGATATATATACACATATATATTTACTATATATATATATTATATATATATAATGCCTCCTGTCTTGTTCTTGGCCGCCGTCCTGATGTTCTCTGGTGGCTTGGTGGCTTTTCCTGGACTGCTGGTCCATGCTGTCTGTGATTTCCAAGAGCTGAGATCTTTCCGATTTAGAACCGCCAGTTCTGCACTGAGCACTGTGTAGGCATGGCTAGGTAGAATATCTTTAAATTTATCTACATTATCATTCATTTTTCTGTACTTAGGCTCAGCAGCATTTTGCTCGCTTATTCAGTTTGGAGTATCACTGCTATCAGCATGGTGTTTGATAATACTTCATAAATTGCTGTCATCACCAGTCTTGGAGACTGTGATGCACACTCCCACTGCCTCATTAGTGATGATGATGTTGAACAAAACTAGTTCAGACTTAGGTCATCTCGAGGGCCTGCTGTAAACTGTCTTGAAGAGTAACCCTGAAGTCCCCTAACCACTGCTTCCTGTCCTTTGACTTGCTAATAACCTTTTATTGGGAAATTTGTCAAAGGCTTTCTGAAAAGACAGCTACATGTTCCCTTCATTTATGTACCTACTGACTTGCTCATAAAACTCAGACAGTGGGTCTTTTTATTACAATGTCTAGTGTATTTTAATTCATGGAATGGGTGACTATAGTGTACGAGATGGTTCAGATTATCTGAGCTGACTTCTGTCAACGTCATTTAGTTTAACACACATTTCTTGCTGCTGTTTCAGCTCTTTTTATGAAGCTTTAGTGAATCACTTGATGGTTCCCAGTATCAAACCATCCTTGGCTTTGCTGGTGAAGGGCACTTTGTTGGGCCTGACCTTTTATGTGCAGTATCAGGATAACGTTTGTGTACGGCTTGGGTATGGATATGACAAGCAGCTGAGTGACGCTGCAGATTGTGTTTTGCATGGTGGAATCCTCTCCTCTTCTTTTCTCATGGGGTATTTGTTTTCAGGGTAGCAATTAGTAGAAAAGATTCATCAAGCAGTTAGGAGGAGGAAACAAGTATTCCAGGCCAAATAGAGCGACGTGGTTCCCGTGGCACCAAGGCAAGGGCATCATGCAGTAGGTACAGTGCCGAGTTGTGGACTCAGGGTTTCTGAGTGCTCCTCTCAGTGCAAGAGGAGGAGCTAGGAGAATTGAGTTTAATGTATATTTAACATCCTGTGTCATTCGGCTGCTATTTTTGTTTTACAGTTTTACCGCAGCCTTACATGGGCCTTGTCTTTTGCATCCATAGGTAGTGGTCTTTTGGGGGGATAAATTTCAAATTGCTGAGTAGTTTCCAAATAAAACTAGTTTTGTTTGTGTGTGTGTTTGTGTATATATATAAATATAAATATAGTCAAAACAGATTACTGTTAAAAACCTATAGTATGATTTTGAAACTGTACAAATACTCTGCAGAACAGGAAAATCTGGTTTTCCTAGCTTTTGGGTTTTTTCCTAAACTCTTCTCGGTTACACAGTAAGGACCCTATTCATTACAGAGGAGGCCTTTTTATTGTTTGGGGGCAGACAATAAGCTTGACACACTTCCAACCATGAACTGGACATTAGCAATAACACTTGAGCAAAAATGTAATTTTTAGCCCTGTAGTGTTGATTTAATGTGAATAATGCAAATAATATGTAATGCTCTTCAAACAGACAGTGCTAAGGATGAATTACCTGTAATAAGAATTACTTTAGTATGAATTATGTGTGTGTCCTTGTGTCACGGAATGAGTGGTGGTGGGATGAGTGACACAATGCCCTTCACTCGTGTGAAAGAAATAGTAATAGGTTTTGTTGATATGGACAGTGGTTTCACGAGATTCTATGGCAAGGTCACTTACTGCATGGAGGTTCAAGATACACAGAGAATTGCCAAGGACACCCTCCTGTTGAGTCACAAGGTTGAGACTGGACCCTCTTGCTTTCCAAGCTCCTGCTGAGAGGAGTCTGGGTGCGGTTGGATGTAATCCAAGTCCCAGACCTGGTCAGCAGTTTATGACTAAGGGATTTTGTGCACAAAGTCAAGTTTACAAGTTCAGAAAGAGCGAGCAAGCTATCGTCACTTACCACGAATCTGTGTGACAAGGATCTCTCAACCCTGAGGAGCCTCCGTGAGAGGCCTCCGTGCTCAAGGGGAGATCCAGGCGTGCAGCCCAGTGCCATGCAAGGAGAGCTCCGTGGGCTCCCGGGCTCTCCCCATGTTTATGCGATGAGATGATTGACTAATAGTCATTCTTCCATTGCAGACAACTTTGGGCTGGTGCCTGCACCATGAGCCTTATCTCCCTGTGAGGAGGCAGCCATCAGGATTGTTAGTGATGGGTCATGTCCGAGTGGGAGAAGAAATCAGGGAGGCACCACCCAGGGTCAGCTAATGTGGTGGTTGACCCCTGACTAGGGCTACGTGTGGAGAGCCAGGCTGAGCACAGCCCTCACACCTCAGAGCAAACTTTGCACAACTGTATTATTCACACAAGTTCATATTTTATCCTGTTATGATTCTCCTGTAACTGCACTGTTGAAAGAGCGATGACATTAACAGAATTCTGTGTGTAATATATTTTGTGAAAGCAAGACTTAATAAGTAGAGCTTCTAGTGGGTGTATGTGAAAGAGAAAAAGCTAATGCTAAAAAGGTAGTTTAATGTTCAGTGTCAGCAGAGAAGTTCAGTTGCTCCCATTATAACTCACTGAAGAAAAAATTTCACTCAAAATCTATGATTTTAATAGAATATATAGATAACCCATCAGGGCATATTTCATGTGTTAAGGAGAAATGTGCTTGCAGACTTTTCCTTTCATTTAATTACTGCAAATAAATACACCTTCTGCTGAATCCTATAAAGTGCCCTTAGTTACTGGAAAAGGTGCAGTAGATTTATTTTTGCCTCCTCTTTCAGTATCTTAGAGTTTGGCAAGTATTATTTTATTTAAAAGAATTTATTTTAATACTTCTAATTTTTTTGTAATATATATATTCTATTTAATATAATGTGTATTATTTTATACTTTTTTATATCATGTATCTTACTATTTAATATTTTAATATTTCATTGATTTTTGTCTTCCATACAAAAAGAAAGTTTTAACCACTCTTTGGGGTATAAAGCAGGAAGATGCAAGTGAGCAATCCAGACAAACCTTGCTCGCAGTGTCATAGGAAGGGTTGCTGTGGTGGTGTCTGCTGCTGCAGGAGCCGTGGCATGTCGCAGGTTGAAGGCAGCACCAAGGCTAATCTGCCACATCCATGGCTGGCACCCTCCTTTCTTCCATGCCGACCCCAGTAAAGTTATCCAGAGGACCTCCACTTGAGGAGGTCTACTAGCTGTTAAAAGAGGAAGGATATTCTCCATCATTTTACTGTTCTCCTTTTCCCTGTTCCCATTTTTTTCTTTTTTTGTAAGTAGGTTACATGTATTTTCTCATTTTTCCCAGGCTGCAGCAATGAAAGAGCAATGAGAGATGAACCTGTGGGTTCAGGAAAATAACCTCCTCAGCTACTCCATTTGGTTCTTTGCAACTTTGGGGGTAGATATTTCCCTGAGGTGCAATCAACCAAATGTCAACGTTTGCTTATCCATGAGATTTGGAATAAGGAGCAGCAGGCAAATGGATTTTTTTGAATGCTTTGTTGGCTCCTACTGTTGGGTTCTTTTTTGAAGACAGATAAATGGGACATAATTTGTATCTTGTATTAAGTGTCTGGTCCTTTAAGGGTTCCAAGAAATAATATTGGAATAAAAGCAATAACATGTTTACATTTCTAGTATTCTGTTACAAGAAAATATCCTCACAGCACATAATAAAACAGGAGTTCTCTAAGATTTCAGTCTTTCATGCTTGGTTATTGTAATGTGCAGGATTTTCCATCATAATTTAATTTTGCAAGCATCTAAGCGTGAAGTATGTGTTTTTCTATGAAAGTTTCTTTGACATGGATAGTTTTACAGATTACAAGAATTTTATTTAGACATAATAAAGTTAGAGCTGTGAAGCTATCTTTTCTATCTTTTTTATTTTTCTTGGTCCCCTTTTATTGCAATAGGGACCTCTTAATTCTTGCTTTCTAAAGGTTTTTTTTCTGGATTCTTAACTTTTTTTTTGATATTTAATTATTTGAATTTGCATCTTGGGCTTGTATAGTCTCTTTAAGTAAAAGATTTTATTTCTCCAGCTGTTCCTAACTAGCCATTGTGCTGAACAAGCGCTTGCTGCAATATGTCCTTGATAAAATTAATGAAAGCATCTGTAGAAGCAGCCACAGCAGCTGCGGTGCCTTATGGAAGCCAACTTCTGCTTAACATTAGGATAAAAGAAATAGTTTTGTGCTAAGGCTGGAAGCTAATGCTGGCTTACTGGTAGCATAAAAATGCGCTGCACCTGCCGCCGCCAGAGCCAGCGCTGCCGCTGGCTGATTACACGTTCTCGTTAGTGCCATTGTTACTGGGGAAATGGGGATGATGTCAGTCAGCCTCGTCCCCCTCCCCACGGCACCCCGCAGGGTGACAAATAATTTGCCCGCTGCTGTTTATCAGCACGGGCCTCCATGGAGAAGCGGGGAGCCCTTGAACGGGGCCGTGGAAGGGCCTGACGGGCGCGGTAGGCCCGCGTCGCGCTGGCCAAGGTGTCATGAAACGCAAGGGCTCGTTTGGGTGGTGACACTGCTGCCAGGTGGGGTCCCGGGGCCTTTGCGTGGCCAGGAGCTGCTGGAGGTTGGGGTAGACCCAAACGGTGGAGCTGACGTGATGCAATACAGCAGCTCTTGTAAGTGGAGTGGATTAGTCAGCCTCTTTTGGGGCGTTGCATTCTTCTTCCTTTTAATCCTCTCAAATGGCTCGTAGTAAAATCTGTCCTCATTGTATTTTAAGTTTTCCTTTCCTTTAAGCTTTCCAAATGTTCGTTGCATATATTTCTATGTCCTAAGTGGGTAATGGAATACAGCATTGGAGTTGGCATACAATTTTGGAAATACAATGGAATTTTGATTTCGGTGGAAGAAAGAAGGTGATGGTGTTTGTCAGGAACAAACTCATACACCAGGTAACTGAACACAGTGTCCAGTAAACCCTGGGGCAGCTGGTGCCAAAGTTTAGTAAAGCAGACAAGTTTTAATTAAGGCACATTGTTCTGTAGAAATTCAAGATTTGTTCACCTGAGTATGGTCTTTGTATAACAAGAGTGATTTTTGCATGGCAAAGCCATTCTGGTTTGTCAACTTGACCAAAAGCAGTCAACTCTGAAGATTGTTAAGACCTTTGTGTCACTTTCGGGAACCTTTGCTGAACAAAAGCATGAATAATCCCTTGTTTAGCATGAAATTGGGGACAGTCCTTCATTAGATGTGTGATTACTTCTGAGGCCCTAGATGAGTTACCTCTGCGGCCTTGGGCCTGAGAAGCTGTGCCTCTTGTGGACGGACTTCTCTTAGTATATTTGAGCTAGTTCTTTTGACAAAATACTAAAGTATTAATCTCACTAAGGTGAAGTTTCATAATACTGAAGCAAATACTGGTATTTCTACGACGTGTTCTCCTTTCTGTGTCTTTGGGTATGTTGTCTGAGGTGACTCAAAAAGACTTTGGCAAGACCGTGTTTCTTTCTCTGAGAGCAAGCAAGGCACAACTATGCTGTTTCAATGGTTTGGTTTATTTAGTTAGATTTTAGAGTTGAGGATACTGTAATATGCAAGTGCAAAGCAGATGTTCTCATAAAATCTGTGGAGTCTGATGACCAGCATTGCTTATGTATATTGTTGCTGAAACACTGCAAGCTACACTTGAAGTAGTAAATATGAATGTATGAAGTGGACTCTGTCCATTTAGCTTTTCCTCCTCCTTTTTGGCTGTTACATGCCCAGTGGGAAATACAAAGTGCCTTCTCTTTAGGAACTGCAGCTTAGAAAGTGTATCTTTGCAGAGCCCAGGCACAATGCTTCTGGTATTGCTCCTTTATTTGGCTTAACAAAGCAAAAGGCATATTGTCTTTGCTGTCCTTGATATATTTTTCATTATCAGGAAAGACTAGAAGACAGCGGATGTGAATTGCTGCAGTGGTCATTGATCTGTGCTGGACTTTCCTCTGGCAACATATGTTCCAGTATCTATTCCACCGTATGGTATTTATGTAGCGCATACCAACATCTCCAGCCTCTCGCTGGCCTGCAGTGCTCTCCCTGAGCATGCTAAAACACATTAAGCCATTGATAACAACTTGATAACCCTTGATACAGAATCTTCTAGCTAAAAGGAAGCTGCTGTGTGTGCAGCGTGCTGTTCTAGGAGCCTGATCCTGCCCATGTTCCTAGGGAGACCCAAGTATCGTGTTAGGTCCATCAAGGACAGGGGTGGGAGGTGGCTTTTTTTTTTTTTCTCTCTTCCCCCTTCCCAAATCTAATGTTAAAAAAAAAAAAAAAAAAAAAAGGCTTTCTAGTAAAGTCCTTCTTAGTAGATTAAAAAAAAAAAATCCTGTTTCTGGCCCAAATCATAGGAAGTTTGCTACAAATACAGGCAGAGGGGAGAAAAAGCAGCGCATTGGTCTCAACCAAGATCTCAGCTTGCACAATTTCAGTATTAGTTTTGCTCGCTTTTTATGTATAGTTCTGCTTCTCTCTCAGTCCTGGCTGATACAGCGGGCTAGAGGGGCGCGTGTCTTTGGCGGGGGTGCTGGTTCTGTCCGTGCAGGCAGAAGCTCCTGGTGCTCCTCGTCTTGGCCTTTGCCTCTGATACGAGGTGCAACCGCCAGTAGCAGTGAGGTTCCCAAGTAAGTTGAAAACAGCAGCTCTCGCATCCCAGGGATTGATCTCTCCTTTTTCCATCCTCCAGAATAGACGTGCTCCACTCTTAATGATCAAGATAAATCTTTTAATTCTATAACAGCTGATGACAGAATGAATATAAACAAAAACAAAACAAACATCGCCAATTCTAGGCAAATTTCTAGTGTGAACCATTGTGACTTCCACTTGTGTTACTTGTCTAATTTGTTATCAATACATGGTAGTAATAGGAAATTAGGAAAGGTTAGGAAAAAAATACGTTTCTATGATGATGCATTTCCATTTGGCTTTTCTTAATAGAATAATTGCATCAACTCCGCTCAGCACAGCTCATGAAATGGATTGACAATAACAAATACAACCTTTGTCATCTCTTTAGAGACATGTACTTAGAAAAGTGACATTCATTCTGAAGTGTCAGGCTCTTGAGTTTGGAGCTGGACACAACAAGCTGGCACCAGACGAGCTCCTCTGATGTGCTGTCGGGAGCACTAATCTTCATGTGTGGAAGGTGAGGGGTTGTGGTGTGCTTGCCAAGTGAGAGGGAGGCCGGATGGGAGTGGGAGCAGGGGAGGGAATGGTCCGTGAATGGTCCTTCAGGAAGAAGGAACATGCTGAGGCTCAAGCCCTTGAACAGCGCATGAACCTCTATGGAGTGCTTTGCTTGGGAATTTACTACTGAAATGTTTGGTGTTTTGGCAAGAGGGGAAAGGTAGATCTCATCACGTCTGCATGTTTTTACTGCATCCTGCCTTTTTTTAAGTGTATTTTCTTAATTTGCAATAACACAGTGCTTTCAGTTGTTGTGTTTATAATTTGCTTTTACTTCTTCAGTTGAATATATTTTGTAACAGGAAAGGTGATAATAATTATAAAACTTGGTTCTGTCTTCTCCTCATACTTCTTTGAACGACTGCTTCCAGTCTTCTCTTGCTGTTTTAACTTGTTTTTCTTGGTGTGCTTAACTTGACGTTTGTATTGACATCAAACCTGCTTCCTATACTTCAGATCAATAGTATATTTGTAAATAAATACTAGCAATCAATTTAATGGTAGATTTTAATCCCCAACTCTCGAATTATAATACTTAAAGGTACCTGTGATTCTTAGCATGCTAATATTGCTTGTGAAATAGAGTGAATTAATTTGTTCTGAGCATTTTTGGTGTAAAGATAATGTAATTAGTTGAAATGAATTAGTTAATATTTGAAATATTGAGAATTAGAGATTTTAAACCAGAAGAGGGCAGCAGTGCTATAAAAAATAGTTTAGGCTCAGTTATCTTCCCTTTTCTGTTTTACCAGTAAGCCACATGTATGTGCTCTGCTAATTTCCTGGACAGACCTTCAGATAAGTAGCATGAAAAAAGTCTGTTAATACCATTGCACTGGTTATTATTTCAGTATTTCAATATTTCTTTGAGCAGCTTCTTCCTGCCAAATTTATTAACCTAAGGAAGCATATGTAGAGAACCTGCAGATTATTTTCTTTAAAGTGTATTTCTAAAATGCAAATTCATTTTATGATGTTTTGCTGGTTTCTGGTTATGTGATTCCTCACAAAATCTTTTGTTTTAGTAATTTCATTAATTTTAAGGGGTACCAAGGTGGATACTCTTTTGATTAACATGCTGTAAGCAATAAATCATGTTGGGCAAATAAATGGTGGTGTATTTTAACAGCCATACTGACATTAAAATATGACCTTAGAAATATTACTATGTTGTGCAAATGCACTACTAGAGACTATCAATTAATGTTAAATACTTCCATATAAAATGTCCTGTGGTCCATATGAAATCTGATTTAGCCCTTAAATATGAAGAACTGAAATTTAGTTGACAGTTTTGATCACGTATCAGTTGCAGAAAAATATGGTGTGTCATCTGTTTGGTGTATATTCTAACAGGTAGCATAAGGGGAGAAGAATGGTTTTGCTATATGCTCCATAAGTACAGGAGAATAGGTCTGCTGAAGAAGAGTAAGGCTCTGCATGTTCTTATTATAGAACAGAGCTGCTTCTCGGCACTCAGAAGTGCTGCTCTAATTCTGTAAGTGAGGGGACAGGCAAAGCAATTTGCACTCCTGATTTTGGTGCTGAGGGAACATCTGAAGAAAAACTGGAGCTATTTTTGTGGCATTAGTAACGTGTGGGCATGGGAGGTTCTTTTATGGCAATGTTAGGTTTGAACCTTCTCTTTTCACAGAGGTTTTTCAAACAGGAGAGAAACAGCAAAAAAAAAAAAAAATTGTTCAAGGGTCCACAGTGTTTTGTGGTCTGAGAAAAAAAAATACAAAAACTGAAATACAGAGAAGAGGGTGTTGCTTCACCATCTGGGAAGGAATTAGCATTTAATTTATATTATCTGCCTCTCTTCTGGTGTTAGAAGCTGACTCACTATCTGAGCACATGAGGGGACTTCTCATAAACTGATTTAAAACCAGGCTGTCTCCTGGTTAGTGTGGGTAATGGTTTCCTGGCCATGGTGCACAGTGCATGTCTGCATGACACTATTAAGTATCGTGATACGTGCTGGTTACTCCTGGAAATGAAAAGGGATGTAAAAACCTTTCCTTGGGAAATAAAGGCTTCTCTAGCTTGGATATGTGTAACTGTCTGTGCTGCTCACTGGCTAGACAGGCCTTGAGAAGCTTCCTCAGTCCTGACTAAGCCATGACTAAGTTTACAGACCAAGAAACCTTTGAGCATATTGAGATGGCAGTGTTATTTAAAGGTATCTGAAGTACATGAGCTACGGTACAGTCATTCCCATGATTACTCCTGGGGAATGCCTAGTCCTAATCTGCCAGCGTGAGCAAGGTGGCAGGACGGAGACGCGTGTGCCAGGGTCACACGCAAGCGCCTCCCATCCCTGCAGTGGCTCCCTCCTCAACCCAGCTACCCACCAGAAATGAAATTACTGGACATGAACCATAGCACACGCATAGCCAGACAAACTGGACACCAATACAAGGAGCTGTTGAGTGGCTACAGTGTCGTATATTACATGCCACAGGCATGAATTCTAGAAAGACATGTCCATAAGTGTGTCTTACAGCTATAATTAAATCTTACAGAATGCCAGCACGGCTCAAATAAATGTTTCTGCTGTTCTCTGGATGTTGCTTTTGCACTGAAGATATAGTGGTTTTTATTCTGAACCAAAGGTGCAGGTTAGCATTCTTGCCAATAAACTAGCTCAAATGATTTGGAGAACGTGGGATAATGTAAGTAGGCTTCACCTGATTCCACAGGCTTTAGTTTAAGAAATATATTTATTTCAGTCTAGATATGAAGTTGAACGGTTTTACTTGATGTTTCTAAGTCCATATATTTCAGAGTTTCTTAAGCTTTTAGGCAAACTTGACAGAAAAATGCCCAAAGGAAACAGGATTTCAAAAACCTTGTGATTTTTTTCTCCATATTTTCATTAAAAATAAATAAATAAAGCAGCAAAAAAGCTTGTTGTTCCAGGAAAGAAGAGTACACTTCTTAGCTTCATTTGGTCTGTTAACCAGCCAGAATGTGCACGACTTAAGAGTTTAAGTCCAGTTTTCACTGAGTATCCAGGGATGTATTTTCCTTGTTTAGCACCTAAATTAGATTCTTAAAATCATTGTGAATAAATCTTCTCACCCAAAGTGTCAGAACATTCTCCTAGCTTAATTTACAGATAAAAATGCATACAATGCTTTTTACCGCTGTAGCATCTGACCAAAATTCATATAATATAGCACCTGAGCTGATATTAGTTAGAGGCTAGGATAATTTTCTTCATGTTGGTTTTCTGTGCTAAGCTTTTTCATTTTCCCTTGATCTACCAAGTCTTTTAGCTTTTTACCCTCAATCCAGGCTGCAAAACCTGTTGGGCTTTTTAGTTATGAC
>JAVCKT010005006.1:0-17272 GCA_032273925.1 Rhynchotus rufescens
ATTTTAATTCTGTTTTTTTTTTTTTTTTTTTTTAAATAATTTTGATGCTAGTACAGTGAAGAACATTAGGTCAACATACAGCCACATTTACCACACAATGGTATCAGGGTCACCACAATTATTTCCTACTTTGTGTTGAAGTAATACTGTGGTTGCTCAGATGCTCCTACCTACTAACCGTGTGTAAATGTTGACTTTGTGATGGTGACCACCACAGTATAATTCTGATCAGCTTTACAGACAGGGATAATGTTGGCTGTCCAGGAACTGGGCATCACTGAAAGGGACAAGCAGTAGCAGAAGACAAAAGAAATAACCAGACTGCAGTATTACAAAATGTGCTGTATTTAAGTGTTATCCTGGAACCAGCGATACTTTCCAATGAGATCCAAACTCTCACTGGTACTGAAAGGACAAGGGGATAAGACTGGAGCACGACGATAGACGTGAATTGCACCCGATAGTTATGATATGATACATACATTAGATGTGAATTGCAGCCAAAAGAAAGCTACGAGCCTGAACTGTATGCACAGGCATTCATGTCTGTTACTTATTGACCAAAATATCATATGTAGTAACTTTTATGAGAGAGCACAACACAAGAAGTTTGTCTTTCCTGAAGAGTGCCTGGTGTGGGGCACACACCATCTTTCTCGCTCTACCCTCAGTGTTTATGTGGCTGACTATTTCAGTAACTGTCTGAATATGGGGAGAAAAATTGAAGCCAATGAGACTGCTGAAATAACACCAAGGAATAGTTGCCATTTCTTTTCCACTGAAAGAACTGTGAAAAGACCTGAAACTATGTTAGTGCCAGCCAGAACTGAAGAACTCGCAGCTGTGGGTACAATTGATGCCCATCATTTCCCAGGCATCCTCCTCCCAGCTCCCCTGTGGTGAATAGCAATTTTTTTTTGCAAAGATGTCGTAGGGCAAGAGAAGATGCACAGTAGTGACCCTGGTGCAGGTTCTGTCCGTTGAGGAGAGTGATTAATACGAGAATTAGGCATGCTGCAGATACCTTATTTATTTATTTATTTTTATGCATAGCAACACTGAAGTGATCTCATCAACTATCTGAACATTCAGCAAGTCCAAAATCAAATGCTTGTGTGTCAGATATACACAGCTGTATTTGTACTGTTGCTCTATCTAAAGAACATGCCAATTGCTTTACTTAGAGTGAGTTGAGAGAGAGACTCATTACTAAGAACATGTATAGCATTATCAATGAAAACCAGTATTGTTCTTTTCCTCAGTGGTGTTAGTGTCCTCGCTTCTCCTTTTATAGGAGCCTGGGCTAATATATCTTCAGACAATATGGGGCCTGATTCACTGCTCCCATGCACGTTGTGTCATCATTTACACCTCTGCAAAGGGGATGGGAAATAAAAAACATGTTAGAATAGTAGCACTTTGCAAGTACTTTGTATGTTTTTTGCAGGAATATAAATGATTGTGCCAGGAGAATCTGAGCATTTACAGCACATTTTAAAATTTTATTTCTCCCCCAAATATATGATATGTCCTGTCACTGGCTAAAACCAAACTGAAAAGAATAATATAGCATAGTGCAATTAGTAACACTGAAAGAATGGTGTCCAAGCTGAATATTAACGTACCCCAGTTAGGAGCTTTTGTTCAAATAATTCTGATTGATTAAACATTTTGTATTCTTTTTTTTGCAAACCTTTTACTTCCTGGCACGTCTTTAAAAAGTACTGCTGACTTAAATTTAACTTGATGAGGCTAGTGAACCTAGAAAATATGGCAAGTTCTTTATGTTAAATCCCCGACACACTACGCTACTATGCTTGTTCATCAGCTGGGTTTTCACAGCTCTAGTCAGAATTTCAAAAGATTCCTTAGCCAAAGAAAATACCAGACGTTAAGTAGCAGAGGCCTTTCTTAAATTGTAGAGTAAATTTTGGCAAGCATAGAAGGCAGTGTTTCAAAACTCTGCATTTCCATTGTTGCTGACTTTGTTCATACTAAGGTCCATAGGAGACAAAACAAACAGAAAAGAAGATTACTGCATTGGGCATAAATATATGAAAGGTCAGCTTAAACAAAAAAAAAAAAAGAAATAGGGTAGACTATTTAATAGTGATAATTTCATGCACTGGGGTTTGTTTAGTAATTTTCAAAACAGTCACTGAGGATAGGTAGTATAATAGAAATAATGTGAAATTTATCAGATGAATTTAAAAGTACTATAAATTCTGGAATGGAAATTAAAAATATTTAGAGCTGATTTTCTCTGCTATTTATATTATAGAGAGAAAACAGCATGTTTAGTTGTATTTTATTTACTTGTTTAAATCAAACGAATAAAGCTGATTCTCATCTGCATATGTGGAACCTTACTGAAGATCAGGGACTTAAAGGGAAGAGGTTGTAACTGCATCCAAAACCTTTAAAGTGTAATATTTTTTACCTTCAAAATACCGTCAGGAAATGAGTATTCTTTTAATCTGACTAGTGCGTGGAAAGATTGTGGGACAGGTGGACCCTTTCTCTAAGGGATAATATGAACATCAGTTGACATTTATACTGCGGAAGGATGACTGGGCTGTTAAACGTGCAGTCACTGTTATGTAGGTGTTTCATTTATACATTTTATTTTGCTATCTAGCTTATAGTCAACTGTTATATTTTGCCTTATTTTTGTGATGCTTAAGAATAAGGAAATTTCCCAGAATAATTGGAAAGTAAGAATAGAATTAGAAGTAAGAATTCTCTTATTCTGCTCTACAGTTAATTAACATTATCTTCGTAAGTATCAGTTAGAAGGGTAGGAGTGTGAACAAGGAGTCTTCCAGACCCATCATTGGTATTTTTTTCAGTGAGGCCCTGTCTCACGCTGGTGGTCAAGCTCAGTAGGCAGCTACCAATGAATTAACCAGGTTTATTTGCCTATAACAGTGGCTGCAACAGCAATATCTCCCTTACAAACATGCTAGATACTGTACACAAGAGAACAGCCACCACGCTTAGGACTAATGGGGAAATACAAAAGCTGTCTGCCTATTTAACTGCATTTTGAACCAGGATGTATGCACATCACACAGATATAGCAGCAGAAATAGTTTTGTTGACATCAACATTGCATCTACAGTTTTCTTAGACTCTTACCCCTGCCACAGCCTCTTATTCTGCAGCATAAGATGAATGGCAGCCTGTGCACCAGGAGGAAGATGTAGTGAAAGATGATGTATTTGGCTTAAAAGATCTTCCTTTTGCTTATCATGTGTTCTGCTTTGAGATTCGTTAGGGAAGAGTTTAGTCTGGTGATTTGCAGCCAAACTTGAAAGTACTGATTATCTGTTTCTGATCTGTTACTTCTTTCTGTAAATGTTATGATTTGAGAGATGCTCCTTTTGTTAGTGTGTGTTGCTGGATAACAGTTTTAAATCATGATTTAAATTTTTATATATTTATTTTTTAGTTTTCTGTCAATGGGAAGGAAATCACTCAGTTGACTGTCCGTCTATACTTAATTTTAAAAGTGGGTATTTTAGCGTGTGGTAATTTTTTTTTTTCTTCCCTAATTACTACTTAGAGCCCTTAAAATTCCCCTCAGTTGCTCTTTACCTCTGAACAATCTTTCATTACCAAGTTGTTTATCGGAGAAGAAAGTGAGACTGTCTGTTTGTATTGCTGAATAACATCACTCTTCTTCTCAAGAAGTCATTACCCACTGACATCATATTGTTCTTCATTAGATGATCTGTTGCCTGAAAGTATCTTGGTGACGCTGAACTTGAAAGCAGCAACAGTACAAGTGCTAGGATGCCAGGGGTGCAGAGGCTGGCAATACCTTGCTCAAGCAAATATCCAAGATAATTTTAAAAAGGCATTAACAAATACAAACCACCCCCACAGAGGTAATTTTCACCTCTGAGTTTTTACTTGTGTTTTAGTCCAGCCCAGACTTCAGCCATCGCTGTTACAATGCTGGAAGCCAAGTCCTACCTAGCAACGATAGCCATGTACAATAATTTAAACTTTAAGGAAAATAACACGGCTGTTGGTAGCGTCCAGAGATTTCTAGGTGCTTTCCAACAATGTCAAGAGCTTCGGGCTTGAAAATACGTGTTTACGCATAGAAAAAGATCTTTGATATTCAGAAAGATCACAGTTACTGTTGCACTGTGCTTCTTGTTTCCTGTTAGTTGGAAACTTTATATAGATTTTATTTTGTATGTTCATGAGTTACATGCGGAATACTAACAATATTTTTTTTTGTAAATTTTGTGTAGATGTTTCTTTGATCTGTGCTATTTCCCAAGTCATTTATTATGAGTTTACTTTTCACTGGGTGCACAGCTCTTGTGGTAAGTTTTAGTATGACGGCTGGATGAGAATAAATTTTGAAGTCTTGGTAAATATTTGAACATACAAATTAAAATCTAACTTTTCTTAAATGTATTGTAATGCTCTCTTTAAATGTACTGTTCTGTTAAATATTCCTCCTATTCATTTATGTAATGTAGCAGGAAGAAGGAAGGCGAGCGCAGACATCTGAAGAAGCTCAGAAAATTCTCCCCATACTCTCTAAACCAAAGCCTTGTAGGAGAAAATGGAGAAGGGGATTTGCTTTACCTCAGTCCACAGATGGGACCATTTACCTCACAGTGAGAGAGAAGCTAAAAGGCTGCTATTGTCTCATAAACAACTTAATAATCACAGCAGCTTGCGAGCCATGGGTTTTCTTTTACTTAAAATAGCAATGAAAGGCTTAAAATGGGTTCTACTTGCAGAGCTGAGCCAGGATAGTGCAGATGGGGTTAGGGCAAGAGTTGTGTGGCCCAAAGGGGCATCCCTTTTCATAATTTTAATAATAATAATTCATAATTCATAATTTTAGTCATTTGAGCAGCACATCTTGGACGGTTGCTTCAGGTTTCCCCTTCCCACTGATCCCAGCTGTAGCTGACATTTTGCTAGTTGAGTGTTCCTGTGGCCCTTAAAAGCAGTAGTTGTGTGGAAGGTAATCTTAAGCAAAGTCCTTAGACCCTGTGTAGCACCTGTTACTATTTGCAAACACCTTTTGAGTTATGAGAAGCCAGAGCCACGTGTCTAGTCAATTCTCCTCAGACTGCCAGGAAGGGCTCTGCCAGCCGCAGTGGTTCACAGAAATTCCAGCTTGGGAGTCTCCAGGACACAATAATCAAACACGTAGCTGCTTGGGTTAATGCTCTATTTGCAGATGCTATTGGATAACTGCTAAAATTGCATGGGTGAAACAGATAAACTTGGGAAGTCTGCAATAGAAATGTTTGCTTTTAAACTTATTTACTCACTGTTGTTGCCTTTGTACAATAATATCTTTTCCCTGAAGGCCTTTGAAAAATTCGATCACAAAATAGAAAAAGAGTATGTTTGTTCTGGGTAAAATTTGGAAGCATTGTTCTGATGACACCTGTAAAACATAATTATAACTCCCATAGCTGTTTTCTCTCATATTTAGAAAGGAAAATTCTTTGCCTCTAATCTCAGGTGCATACCTGTGGAAGGCTTAGATTCCTTCAAGCAGTATCAAAGTAATGATAACAGTATGCAGCTGCTGACTATCTTTTCCTTGTTGTTACTCACCCAGCTGTTTAGAGGAGAAGAAAAAGAGAGAGTATCTCTAATCAGCCATATGGCACAAAGTTTTATTTGCCATAGTAAGTTAAAACGTACATTATTGGTCAGCATCTTGAATGCAAATTTTGACATACCTTTTAAAGAGTAACAAATACAGTAGAAAAGAAAAATCAGGTATTCTTCTACCTGTCTTAACTTAAAGTAAGTTTTGCTCTCACTTCAAATGGAATAGCAAGCATGGAATTTAGTATGGAAAAGATTCTGAAAAAAAAATCTGGAGTGCAGACTAATGTTAGAGAATTAAGAGAATAATATGTATGTTTGTCTTGTCAAACTCCATTCTAGAAATGGCAGTGGGAAATGTTACTGAGGCTTTAAGTTAGAAAGTTTAACTGATCCACCCTTCATATATGTTCTGCCATTTCCTGTATGGATATGACTGTTACTGCTTTGATTAATGACATATGGGAGACTTATGATTATAACACAACGTAGTCATGCATATGTCTGTATATCTAGGATTGGAGACATGACTTTTAAGGCCTTATCGTGGGATTGTAAACCTATTGATCCTGCCTGTCATAAAACTATGAGATTCTTTAGAACAGCATTTTTAAAGAAAAAATCTGTTTCAAAAGGATTGAAGAAGTCATTTGTTTTCCCTGTAATATATTTAAGAACACATCCATAAAGAACAGTACCCTAATGTTGTTGAAAAAATGACATGCTTTCTCTTAGTAGTGATTTGGGATGTTATAATCTAGATAAGTGGTTAGGTTTTCTGTATTTTAGAGTCTCTTAACATCCTTTGACATGCACTTAATAAGGCACCAAGAAGTGTTTGATCAGATAGAAAGCTTGTTTTGCACGAATAGCCTCTTAAGTTGTTCTGCAGTCTTACAAATTTATAATTTCATATGATGAGGTGTTTACTCTTCAAAAATAAGCCTTGACCCCTCCATCAGTAGAATTGTTATTTGTTCTTTATAGAAGCACTATAATTCACAATAATATGGCAGGATTCAAAAAAAAATAGTTTTCAAATACTTTTCCATGAATATTCTACTTTCTTCATCTGATGGCCCATGTTTCTATTCTTCTCACTGCTTTGGTAGATGTTTCTTAAAAGGCTTTGACAAATATAATAGACTTTGTGTAATGACTCCATTGTAAGTCACTTTCAGCGTATTATAGTGTGCAGTTAAAATGACTTTTGTGATTATCACTCTCTGGTGCTTGTACTTTATCTTGGTACCAACTGCAATTAAGAAAGGGATATTCCTTCCTTTACTCACCCATATTTTTAAAACTGTGTGTGTAAAAAAATAATATTGCTATAATATATTCATGTAAAATTAGTATCGACCTTTTTCCCCCACTATTAGTTGTATGTTACATTCATTAGGAATTATTTTGCTGTAGAAACAGAGGTGCAAAAATTAAAATATATAACTCTTTCAAGGAAATTGCTGTGCTGTTGGAAGCATTTCATGGATATGTTTTCTCTGGGGACAAGAAAATGCCATTCACAGGAAGACAGTCTAAAATTTACATTGTCCGCCCTCTGTTCTGTAGCAGATATGAAATAAAGACATACTTCATTTTAACAACATTTTTTTCGCTATTCACTGAAAGTTTATGGTTATGTATCTGCAAGTTCTAGGTCTGTGCATGTCTCTATGGTAGTATCAGCCCTTCTGTCTTCCTCTCACAAGGTGAGAGGTTGGTTAGTTTTGGTGTAGATATTTTTTGCCTTTAATAAGTAAGAAAGGGAATATACAGTAGGACATTTTTGACCTTTTCTCTCATCCCTCCCCTACTTTTCTCAGGAAAAACAGCCTTAGGACATGAGTGTTCTATTAAAAGCAACTACCATGTCTATGATGAGAATACCTTAAATTAAATGATATTTTTACAGGATTTACTAATACCATGGCAAGAATACTTAAAAAAAAAAACAAAAAAAAAAAAAAAAAAAAAAAAAAAAAAAAAAAAAAAAAAAAAAAACCAACAACCAAAAAAAAAACCAGTAAGATGAGTGAACAAATCTGGAATTCAATAATGTAATTTCCCCAAAATCAAATGATGTAAGTATAGGTAATCTTAGTCAACAATGTAAGAGATATTACCTTTTTTTTTTTTTGTGGGGGAAATATTTGAGTGTACCAACACAATTTTCATTAGTGTTTTGAAAAGTTATTGTTCTTAGAGTTACAATTATATTGCAGACTTAGCAGCACCTTCCTCAGGTGGATAAGCCAGCAGCAGCTCTCTTGCCTTAGTACCTCATAGCAGCAATGAACTATTTCTTTTTATCAAACTCTTATTCAAGATTATAGTGATATTTTTACCAATATGTTTCTTCTACTGCTGGCTTAGACAGTTACATTAAAAACTTTCTCCTTTACATGTTTTGACTTAAATCTTTGTATCCTTTCTTTTTCTTCACATACTGAAGAGCTTAAACTTTCTTTAGATCTGTATGTGCACCTTGCTTGTCTCTCAAGGTTAGCATAGGTTAATGGAACTGAAAGTTTGGTTAGCCTTGTAACCTTCTCTCTCTATATTTTTCTTTGTTTGTACTGGGTTTATACTGGTTACCCCCATGTATATTTCTCTGTAGGTTCTCCCTTTCCAGCCAAGATCTCTCATGTCTGCATCACTTTGTAGCTTTCGTACCTGTAATGTCATAGCACTGTACACCTTCCATAACTTCATTCTGGATTGCACGGCTTCCTGTGCTTGAACAGAAGTGTTGGCAATTCTCAGTCTGCATATGGCACCTCATGGATTTTCTTACATACCGCAGTCTCAATATGATTTCTTAGCTCCACAAAATTGTGGGAGTGTTTCTTCAGATTTAAATAGTCAAAGTCTTGCATGGTTTTACATTCTCTTTATACTCCTTTTAACTCTGTTTAACTTTTGTGTAAATTTTTTAATACAGTTTCATCGATGACTTCCATTTCCTGAATTAATTGAAAACTGTTAAATGCATTAATGCATTCTCTTAGTCTCGTGTTGTCAGAGGTGCAACTGCATTCTGCCTGGGGTCCGTCTTGCTGTCACTCCTTGCTGGCAGGCTCGGAAGGCAGTTTTGTTTGTGCTTCTCTTGTCTTCCATGTTTTAAGCTTCAAATCTGGGAAGGCTTTTAACTTCCCCTTAGGACATGTTCTTAGTTCTTTTTACTTGTAGTAGTACAATGTGATATTTGAGAATAACATTATACATCACAGCAGTTGAAGAAATCTTCTCTGTATGTTTCTGGTCAGTTCTGCCCAATGACAAGAACTTCTTGATGCCCTGATGAGATATTTTGTCTGTAATGCTTACCCTTTCTAGGCATGCTTGCCAGTACCATACTGGATCTAAGGAAAACTTCACTGTGCGTTGTAGGTTTCTGTGGAAAAATGTAAGTTTCAATGAATAAAATCTTATCAATTCTCATCTCAGCTCAGATGAAAAAGCTCCAGATTTATGAAGGATCCTAGGAGTAGGCTGCAGAGTGCCTCTGGGCTGTGGACAAATTATGATGTCCTCTTGTCATCCATTTGGCCTCCAGCTACCATCTTCAAGTAGGGGGCAAGGGAAAATAGCCATTGATCTCTCTTGCTTGGGTATTTGCCTTTTTATTTTGGCACTGAAGTGAGATTTGAGATAGAAAGCCACGGAGTTTGTAGCCTTTTACTTGTTGCCCCAAGAGATGTGATGCGCAGTTTCCACCAAGCCAAGTTGGTGTCTTCTTACACCTCCAGAGTCGCGCTCATCGGTAGTGAGCGTCCACTCCTAACAAGTACAGTCAGCCTCTGCCCAGGAATCTCTAGGGGGAGGCTCTGTATTATACAGTCTTGGGAAGATCTTTTCTTTTTTTGGTGTGTTGTTGTTGTTGTTTTTTTCCTTTATGCTTTGTTTTTGTTGTTCTTATATACACTATTTAAACTGCATATTGCTGTGTATGTAAATGTTCTATCTTCTGACTGAGATTTCCTGATGTATTGATTCATAACTCTTTCTGACTTGATTTTAAACATATTTTTGTTGCTAGTAAGCTGGCAAAAGCCACATCTACTGTGAAATTAATCACTTACATGCCCTGTTGCAGTAGAGAGCCTTTAGGCAGGAAGTATTTCCAAATAGTTATTCAGGGTATTAGCTACTGCTGTGACTGAATCTTTGATTTTCTGAAAAAGGGCTATATGCAAAAAGTACATTGTCCTGACAAATTTAGCTAATTTCCCAACTACTACCTGTATAAAGTTGGCCATTGGAAATTGATGCATGCTAACAGAGAGCATGTCAGGTACTTTGCTGTCACCGTGTTCAGAACATGGGGAAGGGCAGTTTGATTCTCCAGAGGAGTGTGAATTCATGGGCTTTAAAAGTTTCCCTCCATGTATGGTTCTTTGAGGATGACATCCATTTCTTATGAGAGACTGCTATCTACTCCCTTGTTTCTGATGGAATCTATGCTTCCCTACTTGGCTTCTTTTTGATATTTTCTATAGAGATCTGTGCTGCATTCCAGGATGGACAGATCTGTTTATATTAACATGTTGTTTCAACAGTTCTTAAAATAATATTTAATCAGCAGCATTTGGTTAGTTTCTTTTCTGTTTGATACAAAAACACCTAGCTTTATGCAGTGTTTTTTACTGGCAAATCTCAAAACAATTTAGAAGAAGCAAAATATTGCTATTTTTGCTTCATACATTTCATACATTGCAAAACTGAGTCAAGAAAAGCAGGGAAAAAATGTCTAGATCATTTAGTAGTCCAGTGGGAGAGTTAGTGATCTCTTGAATTTCAGTCTAGTAGTCTGCCCACTATAAGTGTCTATAGTTAAATTTTGTATTTCTGTTTTTAGAAGATTGCAGCCAGCATTCATCTTGAGTAGGCTCAATTTAAAGGGTTATTCTATCAGCTATCAAGTTGATAACTGTATGCTTGTACTATTTTTCATGGTCTGGGACTATTTTTTTCTGTAACACATCTACAAATATTAGAAAAGTTGCAACTGCAACAGAAATTAGTGTGAATTTTTAACCAGGCAGCTTTAATAAGCAACTACTGCTAAGATGTGTTGACTAACACCGTGCTAGTTGCTCAACTTAGACCATTGTGGAAGATCCTAGAATTGTATGACTTTGATATGTTGCCTGATTTAGAACAATCATAAACACAAACAATCTGCCAAATAGCAGATTACTGTTGAGTTTCTATTAATTAAAGGGTAGATGTTTCCTGTAGTTGTTGATAGTAATTTATTTCAATTTAGGATCTTCTGCATATTGGAGAGGTGTCTCAACTACCTGAGCCAAATGGGCAAGTAGAATGTTGTTACCTAGTGCTGTCCCCAAATCAGCTGCTCTTCTAGCTTTTGGAGGGATCATAAAATGCTCTTTCAACTTGTATGGGATTATTGCCAGCTGCCTGGCGAGTTGCAGGTGGACTTGAATCCATCCATTTGACCAACTCATGGTAACTTCAGAAGAAACTGGATCGTGGAGATGAAATCAGTTGTTAATCAGCAAAAGAGATTGATTTAATTTCTGTGAAGAAAGAGAACTTCAGTCAAAAACTTTATAATATCTGATGTTGAAGCTGTATATGTGGCCTTCTAGTCATAAACATGACAGAACTTAAAGTTTATTCCAAATTATCCTTTTCATTTCAGTAAATTTCTGGAAACTTTTCACATTCTGTTATAGGAATTTGCTTCTCTCCCTGCATTCCTCTCTTTGTGGCCTGACAGGAACTGTACTGTAATCAAAGCTGTAATTCCTTATTAAAATATATACCTGATTTTCTCCAAAGTTATGGCATACTTTGTCAATTGAGAATAGTGAGTAACATCAAACTCAGTCTCAGCCCATAGCACTGTTTTAATCAGTCTTTAAAAAGTCTAAGAAATTGTTCTATTTGAGAGTTTTGACTTGGAAAATGAAACATGATACTAAGCAGTAATGAAGGCCCAGCCCAATCAACCTCACTGAAGTCATCAACCTAGTGACTAATGATGCTCATGAATTCACAGAGCCTGATTAAAGTTACAAAGTGTTGTTTTAATGACCTTATGTGAGCAATTGGCAATTCTACATAGCTGAGGTGAATATTGTGTGCATATTTCAGAAGGTAGATACATGCTGATGTTTAATAAAGTATAGTCAGCTTTGTTAAAGAATAGCATGTATAAGTCCAAATATAGATGACAGTTCTCCAGAGCTCACATATTATTTCTACAGGATATCGGGTGAATTAAACCAGAATTTACTTTGAAGAGGAGGAGCATCCTCTAAACACAAACATCTACTACTGATGTTAGATTTATTTGTTTATTTGGGTATCCGTAGTTCACCGTGCCTATCATAGACTGTAAAAGTGATTCTTATTTTGAAGAGCTCTTCAGTTTGGAAGATACTAGTTCTGTGAGCTTGAACATTTGGATCCTAATTTCTGGCATTAGGTACTGTTCTTCTAAGCTTGCTGTTGGATTGAAATTTGCTATGTGGTGCCATGCATTAACTGCTAGGTTATCAAGTTGTATTTTGGTACTTCATATCTAAAAATAGACTCTTTGTTTTAAATCACAGCTAAAATTACAAATAAATCTACTTTATATTTTCTTACGTGTTCCATTCCATTTGAAGCAAGGCATCTCTTTTGGTGCCAGGACATTGTGGAGATTTAAATTGGCATAGCTCCCTTGAAATCATCAGTCATGCCAGTTTAAAAGAGCTCTGGATTGGGTCTGTGGTCTGAAAATTTAAAAAAAATAAAGAGATAAGAAATAAAGGTAGATATAAAAGGTTAATGAGAAGTAAATTGCCAGCTTATCTAATTAAAGCACATATTCTGAAAAAGTCTTCTACAGCTGTCAAAGGAAATAAAGCAAATCAAGAATTTGGAAATTTGAAGTGTTTGCTTTTGCTGCTGCAGTTGGCATGAAGGTGTGGGTATCAGAGGTGATTGGCCATTTGCAGCCTTTGAGAATCAGGTCTCTGTTATTTAAAATAGTGGTGGTGCCTCACTTTCCTTTTCACTGCAATAAGCAATCCATTTTTATATCAAAAGGCTCTCAGTGTGTTTTCATGAATCATGGGGGCCGTAGCACAAGGTTGCTGTTGAATCAATGCATCTTTGAATCGAGAGGCTCTTCCTGCCTACATTTCTAGCGTAATTTTGTACGGTTGTATCAGAAGGGCCAGCCATGAAGAAAATGTGTTTGTTCTCTCTTTTGGTTCAGTCACCACTTGGGTGTTTAAGGAAGAATCGATGGTTATATTGTCCAAAGGGATCTGGTGGGGGGTAGATTTGAATCACAAAAGTCATTATGTTATTTTACTTAGGAAAAAGTCTTTTTTGTACCTTTTCCATATAAAGAAAGATAAATTCCTGTGTAAATAATAAGTGTTTTTCCTGTAATGAATGTTCCTTTCATTCTGCATTTCTGTATAATATTGGAAATTGTGTTTTTATTAGAGGAGGCACTGGATGGGAGCCAGCAATTTTTTCTTTTAACTTGATATTTTGGGCTCTGATCTTTGTTAAAACTACAATGGTATGTATCTAGTACAGTCAGAGGTCATTTCTATAGCTACTACCATTTCCTATCATTTCTGGGGAATGTTTGTTTTCAAAACAAAGAATTGGGTTAAAGCTTAAGTATCGTATTTCAGAACATATTTCAAACTGAAATTAAGAATGCTAAAACCTTTCCTTTAAAGGTCAGATGATATTTATTATTATTATAAAAATGATCTGTGATTTATGAATTTAACTTCTCGTAAACCTCCTTTGTAACAGAATATGCAGTCAGAAGCTTAACATTACATTGTTTTCCTTTGACAACGTATCCACGAGACCACTGCAGCTGTTCCTTTACTCACAATAGCAGATTAATTAACACAATCATATGCTGTTGGCTCCTACTCAATGAGTAGGTCTGCAGTGGGATAGATAGGTAAATCCTTTAAATGTGTATGAGATAAAGGATATACTATAGTAGTTTCATAACTAGCCAGTTTTGCTTCTGACTAGTCAGCCCTATCTGCAATGGTTCACTGACTACAGAAGCTGTGAGCTTACATTTCAAAGGCAGCCACACCTATTACAGAGCAATAATGCCTGAATCGGTGCAAGACTCAAATATGTAAAAGCACAGGAACGCTCAGAAAGCATCGTATTTTGTTAAAATAGCAGGCAATTTGCTTGGTAAAAAAAAAAAAAAAAAAAAAAAAGGAAGATTCTTGTTGATTCTTTTATTTCTCCTAAACTTCATTATTTTCTTTAAATATCTTAATCTAGTCATTATTCACTTTTACCCACTGTGTTTCAGAAATAGTTGTAAGCAGTGGCTATGGCATTAGTTTTAAGCAGCAAAAGAATTTTTCATCCATTTCTCTGTGTGCTAATGAACATGTGAGCAGCTAAATCTCCTTTTCCTAAACAAACAGTCATGAACAGCAGGAAAGTATTTATTTGGCAACTTTAGCTGACATTTTAGTGAATGCTAAAACCTTTTTTTAACCAGCAATATGACTTATTTTATTTTTTAAACTGCACAGACAAATGCACACTTTTGGGGAAAGAGGTAAGCAGCAAGTTGATGAAAATTTCCATCAGTTTCTCTGCTAACATCCATGAGAAAAATATTTTGCATGCTTTGGTGCACAGTTGACAAAAAACCTGAGACCGTAGCAAACTTTCCTAGGTTAAAATTGACTCATTTTATGGACAAAGAAAATTTATGAGATGCCTTTTCTGAAAAAAAAAAAAAATGATTAGCTTAATTTTCTTGAAGCCCTGTCTTTCCCATAATTTTTTGCAATTGAAGTTTTGTGCTTTTACACATTCTGTGATCTTTATATGATACTATAAGTAAACATATCCTGATCATTTAATAAAAAAAAGGGTAGAAGTAAGGAAAACAGCTTATTTTGATAGGGGATTTACATGCATACAGGCTGCTGCATCTCACGCATGGATGAGAGAAAACTGAATTCAGACCCTTTTGGTGTGGAGCAGTTACTGATAACTAAATGACGTATTGATGACACCTAAACCTCACTCTTTTGGGGGGCAGAAGAAACAGAGATGCAGGGCTGGCTCCAGCTCAGTCAGACATGATGTTAGCAGGGAGACTTGGTTGGAGAATGACTAGTAGAACGTTGTCCTCCACCTCTGCACGACGCCTGCATCACAGAGCTCTCTGTTGCTGAAAGCAGAACATGCTCTCAGGATCTTTTCACTGTTAGGTTCTCTGTCGGAAACAACCAGGAGAAGCTTCAGCTGCCTTCAGCCGTCTCATTTCCCAAAGAGAAAATAGTTACATGAGGCTGCAGATTCATCCCCTGCAGAGTAGCTGGCTGCAGCGTGTTCCCTGAGGCTGCCTGCAAAGGAGACGGGAACCCAGCGCCTGCGCGTCCCAGCTGGTTTGGGTGGCCGGCCTTGCTTGGCTCTTTTACATCCAGGTTTTTGCACTGCACCATAAACTGCTCTATGCCTGCTTAGTTCTGGGACTGCCCTCCTTTCTGTGGCCTTCCTGAATTTAGGTGTGTGCTGCCACTGAAGGATGGAGTCCATGGGCCAGGGGAAGGTGGAAGCAGAGCAAACTCTTAGGAGTTTCCCAAGTCAGCTTAAATGGTCCCATTGAGCCAAAAGCTGACTGGCTGAAAAACTGAAAGATTTGTTTTATGTAAAAAAAAAACCCTCAGTGCTTGTGATATTCAACTAAATTCATCAAGGCTTAGTTTCAGCATGCAGTAGTTCCACAAAATTCATGAACCATGTTCAACCATGTTGTTGAAATGGGCAGGGGAGGTCCAAGAGTTTTGCTGGACAGTGTTACTCAAAAAGTGATGTACCCTCATGGCAGTGCCAATCAGATATTTAAAATAAATTTGTCATATTTCTAGGTTCACTGTACAGGTGAGTAGCTGAAAGCAAAGGGACTAAAAGTTTTAGTTGAAAAAGTAGTAACTACATGTAGTGAGCTCATGAAATAGCATTTTGCGAAAAGCCACAGGCTTCTCCTGGCATCATTGGATCTAGATCTTAAAACACTGACTGAATGACTGGGGACTATATTTCTTTGTTTCAAAATACAATCTTTGTCTTGAGTCCACTCTGCAATTGTATTTTTATTCAGTATTTTATTTATTAACTTTGTAAGAGTGCTGCATGCATTTCTTAAAACTATATTTTGAGTGCTAGAGTATCATAGATGGGTGCAATAGTGTCTACCTGTGATGTCTGTCCTGTAGTCTGTCGGGTCAGCTGTGATGAAATGAGTTGGATACAAGGCTTTAAAATGTGAGGGTTTGCTATACATTATTTGAGGCACGTTGTTAGTGTCATGGAAGGGATATGATTGGGTGAAGTGATTGGAGCTTTTTACTTCCACAAACTTTTCTTTAAGCTTAGACCAGTCATTTTGTCTGTAGATCCGCCAATTTCTCCACTTCTGAAATACAGATGATTTTACTGTGTTGACCGCTTTGAGATCTGTGGGTATGCATTTCTGCACAAAAGCTAAGTGGTGTTTGCAGTGGTTTGTGGTGTGCTGAACTTAGCGAAACTGAGCCAAACACCACCCCTCTGGATTTTAATATTTAAACAGGATAGTTAACGATTGCCATTTCAAACAGTATCAAAATAGTATTCTCTGAGTTCTTGGCAAGTGAAGCAGTTCACACTTTATCATCAGATATCCAAACTTCAATTAACAGTAAGTTCATGCTGGTGATAATACTCTGGCTTTATATATGTATTTTTTTCCTTATAAATGATTATCAGAAGACTTGACTATCCAAAGCTCTCATATGAAAGCCTCTTTGGCTTTTTGGATAAGGAAGGTTAAACATTTTAGTTTTACTGACCTAAGATGCTTCCAGTGATCTCTCATATTACAAAACAGGGATTTTTATTTAATTATAAATTACAGGATTTGATCTAAAATATCGTTTTGTACTCACACTGTACAGAAATCCCCAGAAGTAGTTTGAGTGGGAAATACTACTAAAATAAACATGAGAATATACTTAGTAAAAATTCTCTGTCCCTCTTTTTTTTTTAATTTTTTCCCCCCAAATATTGCTTTAACCTCTCTCACTAGGGATATGACACACAAAACTGAATTTCTTTGGAAATGTATGATAAGGAGTCTTTTAAAGATGACTTATGAAGGTTGAGTCATCAGTGGCAAATGGTTAGATTCCCACAAAGATAATGATTAGCCTCTGACAGTAATTTTTGTAGTGCATTTGCTCTGTATCACAACAGACGTCACAAGATGCAGGACAGGCTTCTCATTGCTTGCAGGTCTGGCTTTCACTAGAATAGAAGAGCGCAGTCCATAGCAGAATTACTGTAAAGGTACATTGAGTTCAGTGTGTTTATGTGTTTTGCAATTAATATCTTGAGAAGCAAACAAATAATTTATTTCCTTAACGTTATTTCTAACTAACAAAATATTAGAGTTGTTTCTAAAATCAGAAAACCTATCAAATGTAAGATAAGTGCAGACTGGGAACAATTGTTTTGAGTTTAACCTAAGTAATTGAGCTTGAAGTTTGCTGCTTGCTCTGCCATGGAAAAGAACATGTGCCTGAAAAGCATTCCTGCTTTGTCAGGTGTTTTTAGCTGTTTTAATATTGGTTAGGTTTTAATATAAGCTCTT
>JAVCKT010005006.1:17282-19782 GCA_032273925.1 Rhynchotus rufescens
GGCTGTGCTTATATCTTTAGGCCATCATAGTTATATGGCATTATTACTATAAAACATGCTAAAGAATAGCAATAAAAGTTACTGAAACGTATTTTCCCTTTACTGTAGGGAGGGATTATTATTGGCAGCAGTCTTAAAAAGCCAAGCAAAGAAGATATAATTTACATTCACAGAGGAATGTTTTGCCTTTTCTTATGATGTGTTACTAGTGAGGCATGTCTTGTCCTTGTTTTCCAAAGGGGTCTAAAGTCCCCACATTTCTACCCCTCCTAGGCTCTCCATTCTGATAGTGCCTTCTGAAAACCCACTGTTTTAAGTCAGCTTGTAGGCTGAGAACTGGGCTGCTGTTGAGTTTGTGAGTTTAAAAATGTTGAAGGAAAGAGCCTGTTGAGATGAGACAACTGGAAGACAATTAGTTTGGGGGATGTGGAGGAATCATCCTTGGCTTGATGCTTTGGCTTTCTCATGTTGGTGTTTCCATCTTGCCATGTGAACTGTGTTTGATGTAGTCTTACTGAAAAGCAATGTTTGCATCTACCTGCATTTTGGACCACCACAGAGAAGAGCCAATTTCCTCAGTGGTGTGATGTGCTATACTGCATGCTGGTATACAGTTCATACTCCAAAAGTATTTTGCTCAGGTTTCTTAATGGACTTAAACAGACTGTTTGTAGCTTAATTTACAAATGAATCTTGCTTAAAGAGCTCAATGGAGGAGAGTACATTCAAGCTTGGATTTGAAGTTGTGGTCAAAAATGAGATGGAGGCTTCTGAATTAACACCTCTGGAAATATTTGATTGTCATCTTAGTTTGAGATAGTTTTGCATGAGAATATTCTGAGAAGTAAAAATATAAATGCCCTTTGTGACCATTATCAATGTCAAAGGTTTTTATTTAACTGTAACGCCGCAGATGTTATCAGAAACAGCAATGCCTTTTGCTGAGTGACACACAAGTCTTGTGCATGGAGAGTAGAGGTGGAAGATTGTCCTCAGCTCTTCCAGCTCCCATTTCTGATCACTCAAAAGCTGCCTCTGGGTACAGGCTGAGCAGGAGCGGCAGAGGAGCACAGGGGCCACATGGAAAGTTTCCACATGTGTGGAAAGACGATGCCAGAAGATATTTCTTTATACTCAGCTCCACAAAAAATTGAATGTGTAAGATAATGCTGACTTGACTAGAAAAACTGTACTTGCTGGATGGTGCTGGACATTATCTCTGGATAATATGCAGCAGGTAAGAAGTTACATGAAGATTAAACTAAGGGCCAGGAGCTAACAGGGAGTGAGAAGGAAGCATAGCCAAGGAGGAGGCCTAAATGCTCTTGGGATCTGGCACATTTCAAGACATATGTAGGTTTCATAGCTTGGAATCGTTCCTTGGTTGCTGAGCTAAATGAAAGCTGATGAGTTGCATGCCAGGAAGTAGGAGGTCAGGATGAATTTGTCCAGACCGGTAAAACAGTTTTTCATGGGAGCTGTGAATGATACAAAAGGCGTATTTGGGAAAAGGTCACTTAGTTGAAATGGTTAAGGGTTCAACTCCTTCTTCCTCATTACTTGAGGATTTTCATTTTGCTGTGGTAGTGGTCGGCAACAGCTCAGAACTTGATTTGTCAAGACAAGTACGCCCTGCAAACAAATGATTGCATTCTGTATGAAGGCATTATCACTAAATCTGAGAAGAAAATATTAGAGGCAGAAATTATAAGGAGACATTTATAAAACAAAGATATCCTTTGGCAGAATATGCTCTTATAATCAAGCTTTTAGCATACCATAGTTTAAAAAAAAATAGAAATTTTGCCCACATATACACTAATAAAAATAAATCTGTTTCCGATTACTAACTATGCAGCACAGGTGCTTGTTTGTTACGAGAGAGGCATGTTCATTAATTTTCAGCTATGAAAAGTGCACTGTGCCATAAATATACAATTCAAAATGTACTGCTGATAAATGAATACACAGATTGTTAATGTGCCAGAGTAGGGTATTGGGCATAAAACACATGCCAAACAGGAGCACATTGGTGATGTGCTAATGCTTTTAAATCTGGGTTTAATGTAGGCACATAACCAGCTTTTTACATTATTGCACTAACTTTTACCAGAATTTAGGGCAATATCTATTTTATGGGACGTTTTACTTTCTAGTATAATAATACTTTATACCTATATAGCACTATCATCCAGGGATCTCAAAGCACTTTACAAACATTAATTAACTAAGCCTGTCAAATAGGTAAACTGAGTTTTACAGCAGCTCAGTGGTTGTACTGGAAATAGAGCCCAGGAGTCCAGATTCCCTATCTCTCTTTTTTTCTTTTTTTCATTCTTCTTTTTTTTTTTCTTAACCATCCAGAACTTACAAATGTTCAGTCAGAATTTGTAAACTGTAGGAGTGAGGTTTGCATGCATTATTTCTCAAGAATGTTTCCTTCTCTGCATTCTGCTCCTATTTTGATCCTGCTCTCAAGCCTTACCTGCTCTGCTCTTCA
>JAVCKT010005006.1:24782-28655 GCA_032273925.1 Rhynchotus rufescens
GAAGTACTCTGTTGGTAGGTTGTTAGGCAGCATGCAACACAGGATATCCAGTAGTTCTCTTCTAGACTGTAATATACAGTGGACTACAACACTCATCATTGTCGTACCTCTGTCTATGCTGCCTTTCCTAAGTTGCTTATTCCCAATATTGTCTATGTTCAATATACAGTGCAAGTCTCCTGACTAATGTACTTTGGCTGTGGCTTTATGATGAAAGTTGTTACGATAGCAATGTAGAATTGCCAGCTGTTATGTAGTGACAGATTTTGGTTGTCCACTCTTTATCAACCCTTTATTAAAGTATTTTGGCATGTATCAGCAGGTCTTATAGCCCAGTCATCAACAGGATTTCTTCTTTGAAACAAGTGCCTGTGAGCCCCAGTGACTACAGTGCACATCACTGTAGCCAGAAAAAGACCAGTATTAGTAACATGTTGAAATTATTTTATAATCATTAGACCAGTTTATGCTATTGGTCACCTTTCCTCAACCCCATACATTACTTTGTTAGGTTGGCCAATGCCACTGTAGACAGCTTTCAAATGTCATCAGTGGCAAGCCAGTTTGTTATGTACCAATTTCTGCACGGGCTTGCCAGGCTGTTGGAGGAGCTCCCGCTAGTACCATCCTGAAAAGACATGGAAACATGTGTCTCCACAAATGGGGCGGCCTGCATTCTCCGAGTTTAAATTAGTCTGTTCTTCTGAGATGGTATTTATCGCATGGTATCTTAATTTAAGCTGTTGATCAACCCAAATTATAATCTTAAACCCTTCTCAATTGCAGGATAAGAGTTTGCTTCCAACCAATTTTCTACAGTTATCCTGATGATTTTGCTCAAATTTTGTTCAGATTTTGTTAGAATCAGGGATTTATTTTGTGCGTCTAATTCATAGGCAGTTTTGAGAGAGTGACCAAAGGTGCTGAAAATTCCATTTAAAAGCATGCATTTTCTAATCTGTTCAAAGTGCTTATTTATCTGTTTGGTCTACTGAAAGATTTCATCTTGTATACTGCAAGTAATTTTACTATTGTTCAGAGTAGTGAAAATCTGGTGAAAAGCTGATCTTCCTCCACATGCTATGGAACGTGAAACCTCATCTCCTTCAAATATGACCTATGCCTGTCATCCTCTAGCTCTAATAAGATGCATTTTAAATAATTACGGCCACTTTGGAAGATGTGACACTGCTGAGTCATTTTCTTTACAGTCAGTGTTACTTTGGAAAGGTTATCCATCTTTCCCTTATTCTGGTTTCCCCCAGAGTTCTTCTTTCCTGCACATCTCATCTTTCTGAGATAAGAAGATTTCTTTCTAACAGCATTTGATATCATCTGAGCATCCATCTGGTAATTTCATGTTGTTGGATGTTATGTTGGATGTTATGTCATGGTTTACAAGAGCGGTCACTGTGCTTACTGATTCAGAAGACACTGAACAGAAAGGATGCAAAAGGTAGAGAAGCTGCTCTCAGGGATGGGTATCAAACACTTTCAGCTGAGTGGAGACAGAAAGATTGTGCTTCAATAGGAACCATTAAGTACCTGCTGCTGCTTTGGACTGGGGGAATGTGTGGGTCTCCAGGATTCAGATAAAAGGGTTTCACCACAGCTCTGCTGTCTGCCATAAGATCTGACAACTTCTTTTAAACATTGTGATGCTGAAGGCTAAGTGAAAAAATTGATCATTTTCACTCTGTTTTTTTCTTATCATCAATTGCTTGCTGCTAAGGATTTCAATCTTTTTTAGAAATTAAGCCTGTGAACTCATACTTAAGGTGGTGCTGTATGCAATTGACTGTTTTCAAAAGATCAGTCACTACCAAGTACATTGGATTTGATTGTAAGTATCTGTATGTATATGCAGTAGCTTGTTACACATGAGCTAATGGGATGGATTTCCATGCAGATTTTTGCAATCAACAGTGTTTCCTGTACCTTGCCTATATACTTACTACTATATAGTGCTGCAGATAATTGTCTCCATAGGTCACATGTAAGCTTACGATAGGTGATTCAGATGATGGTCTGAGTATTTCCGGAATGTTTTACAGTATTTCTATTCCCCAAGGTTTTCAGTAACAAACTTTGTCGCTTACTGTTGTGCCAAAGAAGCTCATGAGAGCATTTTGGCAGTTTCTGGTGATGTTCCTTCATGATATGAAGGAACAATAGCTACTGTGCTGGGAATGTGCTGCATCATGTGAATGTGTATACATTAAAAGAAAAAAAAAATAAAGATTAAAACTTTGCACAGTCTATCTGAGATAGTCTATTTGAGATGTGAAGCAAATTGAATACAGCTTTGAATACACTTTTTAATTTTTTAACACTGTCTTTTGCCAACTTTAGTTCACTGTTTACTATTTAGTCAGACCGTTTTTTAAATTAAAAAGGAATACATGGTTGAATTATTTATTAAATGAAAGGTGCTCCTGTGCATCCAAACTGTCTTGTTTTTGAATTTCTTCTGGAACTGGAATTTGAGGAAGCAGAATCTGAAAAGTGCACCAGTATTTACTTAAGGGATGGAACAATCCTTCTTCCAAAGTATTTCTTCTTTGTCTCTGAGAGAGCTAGTAGATTAATTTGGGACTGACTAGTAACAGAAAAAAACACCTCATCTTCATTTAAATGTATAGTTCTGAACTTGCTGTGAAATTGTTTTCTCAGTTTGATAGGTCTCATGTGGATAAAATGTTGTTAAATTCAGATAAAGAAGCATGGTTCCAAAGAGTGTAGCCTAAATTGTCTCCTATTACTGATGGTTCTGATGGGTTAAAATCCATACTTAGTGGTGGACCAGTGTAGAGGAGCTGTAAGCAAGTGGCAGGAGATTGCAGTGGCTTCATACCATGCAGCAGTCAGACCGAGGCCTTCCAAGTTACCAGTCCACGTCAGGGTGATGATAACAGCTTTGTACCTTAGCTTTTAGTAGTGTGCATTATTGGCTCTGAGTTGGTTTTCCGAGTTTATGGACAGCTGGGTTTTCTTTTGGATTTTTGGATGGACATGGCTTCCACATATCTGATTGCTTTGTTTCTTGTCCCCTATCTAGAAGAAAAGAACTCGTAGCTTTTGACAAGACTCTCTGAACTTTAAATCCCTTTGAACAGTGGTGCAGGGAAAGCACGAGCAGCCTAGGAGACACTGAGAAGCTCTAAGTCTGTAATCCTGCTAGCTTGTTAAAATGAGGAGGCTGTGTTACCTACTATCAAAAGAGGACACCTTTAGCGTATTGAATCTGAGGAACTATCTGCCTTAGAGGTTGGTGCTTCTTGTCAGTGATGTGGGCCATGGTAGCTGTCTAGGATAGTAGTAGTAAAAGAAACGTGGTAGGCTGAGAAAGGCCAGCTATGGAGGCCGAGAGACTTCGGAGGCAGACTGGGAAGTACAAGAAGTGCTGAGAAGGACTCTGAAGAGCAGCCAGTGACCCTGATGTAGGATAGGGTAGTTGCGAGTCTCTGGCTGCTGAGAATTAAGCTCCGAAGAAGCCTGGGAAGTAAAGCGGGGAGCAGTAGCTAGGGTGGCTTTGATATGTACAGATGGAGACCTAAAAGATTGCAGGGCCACAGTCCAACACCAGCACATGTAAAATAAGGCTCAGGATTTAGATAACTCTGTTCCAGCATACTGACGTGCATGGCGACAGTCCAACTCCAACACATGCAAAATTAGTTTCAGGATCATTCCAGCATACTGAAGCCTATGCCTAAACCAGTTATTGCCACAAGCTCAGCTAAATCAGAGGACAGAGAGTTTAAAATAGTATTCTTTCTTTTCCATTGCCAGGATAATTCTGTTGTGTCATATTTTGTTTTATCATCAAATTGAATTTAAAAAAAAAGCAATGATTCGATTTTAATTCAAGGT
>JAVCKT010005007.1:0-14681 GCA_032273925.1 Rhynchotus rufescens
GAAGGAAGGAAGGAAGGAAGGAAGGAAGGAAGGAAGGAAGGAAGGAAGGAAGGAAGGAAGGAAGGAAGGAAGGGTCTGTGGAATTATAAATGGCACTGATAGCTTTAGTGGGTAACTGAAGAGTGAAAAAGAACATACAAGTCTTTCTTATTCCTGCTATCAGGTAATCTATCTTAAAAGTCACCAAAAAACACCTTTTCACAGAATTTCCTAGTTAAACTGGGAAAATGCCAGAAACAGTGTTACTGTAGATGTTACAATAGGTTTAAAAAAATACAATAAAAAGCAGAGATTCCTGGGAATAAGGTCCTTCAAGGGAAAGCTAAATAAATAAATAAACAGAGATGCAAATGCTAGAAACTAAGAGAAACCAGCTCTACTTGTTTTGTTTGGCTCCGCCTTGCAGGATACCACGTTAGATGGAGTTTTTCTCTTACGATAACTGTTCTATTAAGCTAAGTCTCACACCTCCTCATTACGATTCCAAAAAACTGGCATTTTGCGCATTATTTTTTTTCAGAATGTTTTTATGAAGTCAGTACAGTTTGTCAGTCTGTGTCCTGTGCTTTTAAGAAGGGCTACGACAGATGTCTTAACTCTAAGTCACCTCACTTAAAACTAATGAATTTTGAAGAAATAAACATGATTTAAAAATACATCTATAACTCAGATTACATCAAACATCCTGACCCGCTATTACATCACATCACTCATTTTCAGGATAGATGTGATGTTGCTTCTTTGCCTATATTTAATGTCATTTAATTCTCACATGGACTTTTCTCCTACATATCATTTACTGATGACAATAATATTTTTTGGGGGGACAGGGAAGGGACAGGGACCAACTGCCTATTAATCTTCTTTTCTTTAAAAGTGAAAGTTGGCATGTTTTAAATTATTCCTTCACAAACAAAACACATCAATGTCCTGTGTGTAGCGAGTAACTAATATGGTAAAAGTTTTTTTTTTTTTTCTTTTTTTCCTGTTCATTTTATTTTCTCCCTGAAAAGCTAAAGCGTGTGCGTGTGTGTGTATCTTGGTATTTATGTATCCACACGACTTTGGATAAATTGGATGATTATTGAAAGCAGAAACCTATTAGACAATAGACCTTTTTCCCCTCCTCAAGATAAATGTATTGGGAACCCAGAATGCTATTTCTCCAACATAAATAACCAATCACCCCTGCCCTGCAAAATCTTTATTCAAATTAAAAACCAACCAAACAATTTTTTCTACGATTATCAATTTACCTGTTTTTCTTCTTCATTTAAAGCAAAATTTTCACAAGTCCATCGAGTCTCTAGTAGAACTTGCAAAACAGTGAGGCAGTATTTCACCTGGCTGTATAAAAGCACTTTACATTTCCAGGAGTTCAGAAACATTTTATACTTTTTTTCCCCCCTACTAAAAATAGCTAGGGCTGGAAACTCCATTATCACATCAAAAGCAGCCAACACTGGCTTCAGTTCATCTAGGTTGCAACTGCATAATGGTCCAACTCTGAACTGCAGGAGCTTAATGCTCTGTTCTGAACACCTGCTTTGCCTTTGCTCCAAGTGTTACCTACTGCTGCAGTGCATCGCTGACACAGAGAACCATAAAGAAGTTCTATAAGGAATGTATCAACCTATCAGAACTAGAAAAACAGTGACCCAGAAAAGAGGTTATTAAATGATATTTATAGATTCTCATATCACAAGTATATTAGACCTAAGCTTCCAAAGGAGAAAACCCTCATCCTGCACTTGTACAAGATAGTGCAGAGAGCGGGACAAAGGAGAAACCCAGAACACAGAAACTGCGCAAAGCACAGAAATAAAATTTAAAGCCAGCAGTGGAGCTAGCCAAGAAATTTGGGTTATTTTACTTCATAGCTTAAGTCTTGCCAGTATCCCAGCTACGCTGCTGTTTCGTTTGGCTGAAGCCTACAGGGGCCCCCCCCCACTTTCAACGCCTGCTCCCTTTACTACATTGCATAAGACTGTCCCAACCATACAGGAAAGGAGCTTGATGGGATCAGTAAGGGAGGGCAGAATTAAGCTTGCACAAGTTGGCACTGCAATTAGGGTGGGTTAAGGCAACTACTTGCTTTTAATAGTAAATGCATAATTTTCAAGGACTCTGGATATACAGGAGAAATATCAAGCAGGCTTTCGATTTCAGACCTTGAACTGGACATTTTTATTGCTAGAAGCATAAGAAACATCAAGATGGAAAATTACTGCCAAGAAGTTTTCATTATTTAAACATAACAAGTCATCTCCAGTAAGAGCAGATATATGAAAAAACAGGTCTCTTCCTTCACACACATTTAACAAACAACATAAAAGGAGGAGCTGGACCTAACAGAGGATGTTTCACTTAAAATTCTATCCAAATAACTTTGAAATTCGTTAAAATATCATGACAAATATTCATGCTTTTCTGCAGCAGTAGCCTCAGCTTCCACTATTTTCAGAATTTTTAGCCCAACAATTTTGTTTTGAATTCCTCAATCTTGTAGTTCACCCATAGACTTGCCAGGCAGCTCTGAGGAGTATCTGCAGACCGACAGGGCTCTAGCAGAATTTGATTCCCAGAACAATTGTAAAGCAAAACAAAACCAAAAAGAGCCTCACACCAACAGACTCACCAACAGACATGGTAATTGAACAGGGAGAAAAAAAGCTATAAGCATTGAAAATTCAGCTATTTTTAAGCTTTTAAAACCCTGAAAGGGTAAGCACATCTGAAGAACACTTTCCAACTCTTCCCCTACCCTCTCGACATAAAAAATTCAAAGTATGGCAATTTTAGCAAGCAACACAGATGACTACAGTGCCTAGAACTGAATATATTCAATTTAAAAATGACCAGGAAAAAAAAAAAAACTTTTAGTGTTACCTACTTTCATTATTATTATTTTATTAAACCAGGAAGTTTAATTGGCCCTTTGAGTAAAACATCGAAAAAATCCTGAAAATATTTTTCTCAATGCTTGGTATTTCTCACCCAACCTGTGTGGGAAATTGAGGGAAAGACTGTCAAATTATTTTATCGTCTGGTAATGATTAATGTAAGTGCACAATACCTATATTAACTTCATGGAAGTTGTTGTTCTCCTCTTAAGGTATATTAAGAAATAAGCTAATGCTTTAAAAAGAGCACAAGTTGAAAGATGTTAACATAATGCATTTATAAGCTTGGCATGTACTTAGACTAATAAGGGCACTGAAATAATTATTCCTAAATTTGCAGTGATTTACAGGTTGCTGCAGGAATTCTTTGACAACGGAGAATGTTCTCTTGTACTTAGAAGGAATTTTAATAGATCTTCTAAGCCTACTTGGGAGGTAAAGGCAAATACAGGATACTTCTGCATACAAAAGTCACTTAAAATGGTAACTGAGGTCTTTATCCTGAAGCTAAATGAAGAAAGGAATGTATGGGAAAATATTTGTCTAAGTGACCAGACTACTTTGTAAATAATAAAAAAATATGTCCACTTCCAAGAAACAGAGCAAGAATAAAAGGTGCTACAAGTCAAGTGGATAACCAAAAAACAAGAGGTATAAATTGCTATCAATAAATCTAGCAATTAAAATTCAGCAGCAGCTCTATCTCTCTGTTATAATTGGTTTTATTGCCCCTGTGTGGTTTGCATAAACTACACAGCAATCCTTACAGCAGGACCCCGGGAAAGGTAAGTGCTTAGGAGAGAGAACAAACCAGAGAGGAAAAACCTCATTCTTCCCACAGTCACCTGGTTTCCTCTCATGGAACAAGGAAACATATTTAGAAACAGCTTCCAAAATGAATCCTGTAATTACAACCTGAGGATATAAGTACAAGTGAGGAAATAAGACACTAAAAGGCTTGTTAAGTTTATTACACATTTAGATGACGATGACTGTTGGTCGTTTCACATCAATACAATTTATAGGCAGGGGTTGCTTGGTTTCAAGCAAATGTAACTATTCATTTGAAATTAAATGATAACCTCCAAGTACTAAAGTGGAGCTAATTATGCTCTAGTTTAGTGGATGTGCTGTTCAAGACGTTCAAAACTGAACGTAAATCTGTCAGGCTCATGTGAAAACACATCATAAGCAAAGACTTATTTTTCTGGTGCTTCTTGATAAACTGACAAGGGAGCTGCACAAATAACTGAATACACTCCACATACAAATCTGGCACTGTCTTCCATATATGCAGTCTACCCACAAACACTGGAATTCAACCTGAAACCAGGTAGCTAAGGAAAAAGAGGATGTAGCACCCACAACATGCTTTCCAACGTATTTACGAAATTTCTATTCTAAATCAATTTTTCTCAAAGAAAAAAACAAAGAAAAAAATCTATTAGGAGAAAGTAAATTGTAAACTATAATCCTAAACTGCTAAATTAACATAAGTATGTATGCTAATAGGCATACATACTGAAAACAGCAGACAAGCTCACAATCAAAAAAGCAGCTTACATGTGTAAGAGAAAAAATAAATTATCACTAGCTATTATTTGCTTTAAAGAATACGATGTTTTATAATTTTCCCATAAACTTTCTCAATTAAGAAAAAAAAAAAGTAAACAAACCATATTTACCGGATAAACAGAGTTTCATCTGAAAATATAAACAAAGACTGAGGAACATGATATATTTAACCACCTGGAGCTTCAAGCAAGAGCCTTCAGCTCCCTCAAGAAGAGCCTTCATGAATTCAGAGAGAAACTGGGGCCAACAGAAGAGGATCATCATTAAAATCTCACCCAAGGGACAACTTTTCTATGTGTACCATTTCACTTTTTTCTTCTGTTAATTTAAAAAAGCCTCTGCCTTAATTAAAAGTTGAGCATAGTTTTCTATAACATTTAATCTCATTTAATTATAGTGGCAGAAATTTTACTAATGAAAGAACCCAAACTTGTTAAATGGCCCTATCGAGGGCAGCTGCACAGAGAATTATTTTGCAAGGAAAATAAAGGTATCAAAGCTTACTACAGAATATTTTATACTAATAATACAGGATAATTATGAAGCACCTGGTTAGGAGAAAAGAAAAATCTCAGGAAGTATTAATCCTTGACCATTCAATTTTAAGAAAACATAACCAAACCATGTTCTATATTAGTAAGAGCAGCATTTCAGAGGATGGTGACCTGTGTTACCCCATACGGTGTTCACCTCGCCCTAGGTCTCTGAAGCACTGAAGATCAAAGGTCAACATGACAAAACGCTCCTCTCCATCACGCTGTCCTTGCCAGTCCGAGCAGCCATGGGGAACGGCCGCTGTTTTCAGGGAGACTCGGCAGGCAGCCGATTCCCGCTAACCGCCCCAGCCACGCAGGGATCTGAGGCCCGGAACAAACCCGCTTCAAAATCACCCCAGCCTCAAGGCAGCAGAGGGGGAACGAAGGCCCCTCTGTAGACTGATTTTAACACCTGTGATTAGGATTAAAACTACAAAATCTGTTATGGAAACACGCTTCTAACTGCTATTAGGACTACAAAATCTTAGTATTTACTGGCCTGAGCATTAAAGCAAGCTGTAAAACACATCTGCATGCACGATGCCTACCCAAACCTGTAGTTCTCCAGAAAATGAACAGCAAGGCCTTGTCATTACTTGTTTTAAGTTATCCTTTGCCTATACCTGCCTAGTTTTGCATACTTTGTCACCATGAATTCTCAATAAAAATTGTCAGAATCACTTTTAATTAAAGAAAAAACACATTTTTAATACCAGCTTTTTATAAACATATATTAAAATCTACTTTTAATCACACAAAATGGAAGACAGTCTTCCTCATGGCATTCCAATACTGATTTCTATCTTAAATCCATAGTATGGATTCAGTATTCTCCAATACTGAAGATTTCTATCTTAAATCCATAGCATGTTAAAGTGATTTCAATAAAGAAGTTTAATAGCAGCCTGTTTCAAAATGAAGCTATCTTCCTTCTCCAGTTAGTTTGACTGGATCCACCCACCCACACACACACACTTATTTATCAACCAAGTTCCGAGTAACGCACAAACCTACATGGCTTCATATATAAAGACTACAACATGCCAAATTGCTCCAGACTGGAGGCTTTGGTGACACAAACTATTGGATTTTCTTTTTAAAATCCTTTCTTAGATTTACTGGTACTTAGCTGAATTACAGAAACATTTTTTAAAACTTAGTTTAAAATTTAGATATAGGCACACTCAAATTAATTGTGATGGAATATTTGAAGGATATGAAAGAGCAGATTCTATGAGTGCTGTTTTTTCCCCTCAAGCCAGTCTTTCTCGGGAAACGTCTGCTGTGTTGTCTAAAAGCTAACTTTAAAAACAAAATGAATCTCTGTAGCTAAAGTATCTTTAAACTAAACAATAAATGCCTGTCCTATGATAGAAACCCAGTTATCAGCGTGAAATCAACTATCAGGCATGAAATCTTTTATCTGCCTACGCCGAGAGTAAATTTTACTGATTTTTATCAAGACTGAGTCTAAGTTTACATAGAAGATCTTCAGAAGTTTCTATAAACAACCTTAAAGGCAAGTTTACGCAACAGAATCAAGTCTCATTCTGACTTCCCTGGCAAGCAGCTAGTCTAAAAACATTTAAATAATCCAGCTTTACACACATTTTAAAGAATACCAGTTTACTAAACGGCTGCAGCCAAGATGTAAAAAGCAAATGTTTCTGAAAAACACTAACACAAAACCCGCATTCCCCAAAGCTGAGTCTATTTTGTAGGTTGTATTTGGATGAGAACAAGTACTTTTATCTACTTCATGAACAGAACATACCATGAGTGTGATTCACTACATTTCTTGCTGTCATTCCAGAGAAATGAGAAAGACTAACTTTGCACCTACTGCTCCCGCCTCCGACAAGGGCAAGCTTCTTTGGAACTGAAGATCAAAACCAGCATCTGGCAGAGGAAGTGAAGACCTCAGCCTCCTCAAGAGCAGTTCAGAGGCTTTGGAAATCCACCATCGTTAGAGCAAACACTTCACAGCACACTCTGAATGATTTCCAAACAAAAATGAGGTGAACCCGCTTACTGCGAGCGAAACTGGCTAAAGCCAGGGAGGCACGTGGTGCTCTGACTTACCTGCCCCATGCTCTACACACAAAAACTGCTCCTTTGCCCTCTCACGTTCCCCCTCCATGGTGGTGGTGGCTGGGAGACAGGACAGATTTCCCAAACATCTACCGAAACAGGCAGCAGTGACTCAAGCTTCAGGGCCAATCAATGTTACGAGCAGGCACAGCTCAGAATCAGCAATATTCAACATTATTGAACAATTTCATTACTGCACTAAGCTGCAATGGGTAGGAAAACAGATGAAAAATATACATCTTATAATCCAGAAAAAAACTAGATTGCCAGCTGTACAATCCTACGAGACTTGGAAGTATCCAACATACTTGGATAGCTTTGCTCTATTTACAAATTGTCTGCAAAGAGGAAACCATAACAGAGCAGAGAGTTTTGTTGTTTTCATTACTGGAATACAGGTTTCCAATCAAGCGCCTGATCCTTCGTTAAAAAGGAATGTTTCCAATAAAGACTGACTTGCGTGCAACGTACTTAAGGGAACATAAACTGCATCTTCCTAAGGCTTCCTTTTCTCCAGAAATAAAAGACCAAAGAAACCAGGATATTGTATGGGCTTACTGAAATGGCATTAGTCAAAAATGGAGCCTTTCCTCATTTTTAAATCAAATTATGGTACTCAGATATTTCAGTGAAGTGCTTAAGTGCACAAAAATATCACACAGGCAGACACAAATGTTTACAGTGTCTTCTGTGATAGCCAGAAGTTTATCAAGGTAAAACCAAATGATTTCTCTCATATCATAGAAATTGAATGCTTCCAAATTCTATTTTTATTGCTGAAAAGCAAAGCAAATAAAGGAACTAACCAAAGCAACTAACTTAAAATCCTATTCCGGGATTAAAATCAAGTATTCAAGAGTTTCTTCCTAATTATACTTTACTCTTGGCTCTACTGAAACAGAAATGTAGCTCGGTAAAATGTTTCATACACTCCTTTTACAAAAGACTAAGCAAATTTTATTCAAGAGTCTTCCTTAACCCCTCTGAAAAAGAAGTCTCTCTCGCCACAATGAATGCTGCAAATGAAGATGCACAGGATATCCGCATATGGATAAAGCCACTAAACTATTATTTCTTTCCTTTTCTTCCCAGTTTATGTTTTCCTTGATAAAAAAAAAAAAATACATTGAGCTCAAGAAAAATATACTGCTTGAACTGTATTCTTCAAACAACTGTTGTCACTTCTCAGTGCAAATATGCCAGAAATACTTCAGGCTGTGATATACCAAAGGGTGTTTAGAGTTATGGCCAAACCTAAGTTACATTTCAGTTCTGCAGCACTCTGCCCTGCTGGGGCAATTCGGAACTAACGTCTCACCGCCGTCAGCTCTGCAGATGGTGCTTCCTGGGTGACACTTACCGGACTATCTAATTCAGTTAAAACAAATAAAAAACTATGCACTTTTTGCAAGAAATAGGTAACGCTGTAACCAAGAACATAGTTAAGAACAATTTATGACAGGAAAAAGGCATAGTGCAGCCCTCCACATAAATTCACTGGGCAGTTTGAGGTGAATACGATTGAATGCAGTGTCTGTGGATACACAACCAAGTAATCGCAAGCATTTAAATTTCTACTCCAATTTAAATTACCAGTCATCATAGAATAGTCAATTTGTTAGCTTCTGAAAGCATTTTTGTTGATGAAAATAAAAAATGTAAATTAAAATGATGTTCTAATATGTGATGAAATGGACCTCTGAAAGTTATGTGGATGACAGAATTTAATGAAGTCTGTCAGAAATGCTAGTTAAAGTTTTGTACTCAATTACTTTTGTGATCTTGCTAGCAAGGCTCTGCATACAGAAGGCATTAACACATGGAGGAACTGGCTCATCGATTTTATTTAGACAGACTCTTAAAAAACCGTTTGTTCCACAAGGAATGAAAAACAAACTGGGTCTGGGTGACACAACTGCAATACAAATCTAAATAAATGCTAGTAAAAAGAAGAAAAAAACACTCTGCTTCAGCAGAGCTATACATCCAGTGAGTGAAAAGAAAAGCCTTGCTGTGATGACACAAGCTTTAGTTTTTACATAACATATGAAAGCATTACCAAGCTACTATGGTACCTTATTTATAAGGTACTAAAATTTACCCAAAACCCCTGTGGAAGTTATGAGCTAACAGGAACAAGCGACTTCCTACCACAGAGCAGCATGTTTGTCCATGAGACAGACTGAACTGGCAGCTTGCATTACATCTTATTCCTGTGGAATTGAAAATCCGTGGTAGAAATGCTAGAAAAACTACTATTTTTAAAAAAGTAAATTCCTCTTAAGAAGTCTGTTAAGGCAACATTGGTAGTTCACACCTTGGATCTGATTTAATATCAAGCATTCAAAGCCAAGCAACTAAAAAATGTTTCGTATTAAAACATTTCAATTAATTCATGCTGGAAGGAAGGGCAAAGATTTTACTCAAAAATTTAGGATGTGTAGACACAAGACGACTCCTACAGGGGAACGTTAATGTTTTCCAAATTCTACTGGAACATGAGGGAGAACAGTGACAAGCAATCACCAAAAACAGAAAGTAACAATCTTATTGATGGTCTGTATCCCACAAACTCACTGGAGATGTAACCAAATACCACATATCTGCAAACGTAAATCTAATTTAACACTTAAAAAAAAAGTATTTAAATTAACATTTTCAAGCCAATTCCTCCTAAGTACATTTCCTACAAAAATTTATTACATTAGTATATTGCATAATACACTACCTAAGAGATATCTGTAATACAAAGTTTCAAAAAAAATCATATTTAATGCATAATCCTGTAGTGTCAAACTCTCCTTAAATTTAACATTTTAAATTGAAGAACTGTTTAGAAAAATAAATCAATCTAGGGTGATTTAATTAATCCTTAAGTACAGACAAGTTTAACCAATAATATTAATTATGCATAAGATGCCCCAATTTTCTTAGAAAAAGAGACCTGGTCCTCAGAATTATTCATTAAATGTCATACTGACACTGAAGAGCTTCCACTAAAAAGAAAAGTTGCCTTCATCTTATCATATTTTAGTAATTATTGTGGAAACATTTAATAAATCTTAAAAAAACCCCACAACTAAATATATTGCTTCATCTATATACAGGTGCAACTGTGTATGCATTTTAAGGTAACTTTTTCCATTATACTGATAAAACATGACAGTGTAGGAAGTAGAAGATAAATACGCTGTATACTTCTATGATCTAAACTGGAACATATATTGAAGGCTAAATTAGCATTCCAAAATTAATCAGAAAAAAAATCCACCATTTTTGCAGAACACTGCAATCCTCCTTTATGGTGCAGTGGCAATCTAAGCAGAATTTAAATGCCTCTGCTGCAAACGTGCTCAGCAGAACGCATTCTAACTGCAAAAGGTTTGCATGTTCTTGTCTTTGGGATGGGGGGGTCTAGCGGATATTTAAAATCGCTTACACATACTGCTTCGGATGTTAATTTTTATTATTCTTCTAAGACTTTAAAAACGGAAAATGCTCTTTCAGAGGAATCTGGATTAAAGCCAACCTACATGACAAGCAAGCATATCACAGGTCATGCTATTCATGCTCTTCCATGGCAGCTGTCACACCTGAAACTTCACATACTAAAAGCCACATACACAGACTTGAAATGAGCACATAGGAAAACAAGCTAAAAATTAGTTAAGCTTTTCCTTTTGATTTCTGGAAAGTTAGAGCTCCCAGCCTCTGACTATGTTTAACTGCATGCTACATTGCATTATTACTACACAAAAAAATAACTACCGGCAGGTTTAAACAGGCAAGAGAGCAGGAAAAAGTACAGGGATAATAGTTAAAACTTAACAGGAAAACAGTCCCAACAGAAACCTGAACAGACTTACCATGGATTCTGTTCTTCCAACAACAGAAAACCACATTTTGATGTTCGGGACTACAGATCCTTGAAAGAAAAAAACAATTCTCCACTTCTCTTCAGCCCACAACAGCAACCAAGTCTGCTGGATTTTCCAAGATACCCATCAAGATAATTCTGAGCTGGATGCTATGACACGGTATAGCATTTATCAACACCAGCTATAACCAATACAATATTCGCTCTCTTACGTAATCAGTTATGCTGTTCTGCCTTTCATTTACTTTAGAGGCTTTATTAAACTTTGAAAACTGCTAGAAAAACAAAAAGGGAGCCCTTCAGTACAAAAGGCAAAAAACCTCCAAATTAAACAGGAAGTAATGTGCTGGCCCACAGATGGCCAAGAAGTCACATGCAAAAAGCCCCCAAAAAGTGATATATTTTTAAAGTAAACTGCATGCACACACTGCTTCCAAATCATCTGGATTTCATAAAAACTCAACCGCAATGTGGTTGGGAGTCAGGCAGCTTTTAACATCAAAACATCTTTCCGGGTTAGAGCGACCAAGTTCTGCACCCAACCTCAGAGAGCAGCACCGCTCCCCACGCCCGACCACTCCCCCCGGCCACATTCCCATATTCCTCTATAAAAGCTGCTGGCCATGCGGCGGCAGGAGCAGCGCTCCGAGGAAACGGGCAACACGGCAAACAGGCTGAGGAGGAGGTTAACTCTCTGGGTCACAAAACGTGCAGAGCCGTACAATTTAAGTTAAAGAAGCAGTAGTTCAGAAACGCTATCAGATGTTTTGCCTTCCAAAGGAAAAGAAGCGCCACTGTTTACAGTGCTCCGCCTGCCAGCAGTTGTTTCGCAACTGAACTTGTTTTTATCCTGTATGTGTTCATATAGCCCACACGCTTACACCCGCTTGCTCAAGGGGGCTGCCTTGCCTCGGAAAGTGCTCTCAGAGCAAACCCAGATAAGCAAACCAGCTGGGAGGGAGCAGCTCTGCTCCCTCCAACACTCTTGGCAACGTGTACCTTACAAATACTCGTTTTTATTTAAAAGTAATGCCTTTAAAGAGTCTAGCTGTCACTACATGGAAAGGGGATCAAACATGGGGTTCCCCAGCAATTTTCCTTTCCACTTTTACCTTATTCTCCATTTTCTTTGCCATATTCTCCATTTTTTACTTTACTGCCGATATGTTTTCCACCACAAACAGTGGGGGAAAAGTTTATTATTGCAAACTGAAGCCGTCCATCACCAAGATAAGCAGATAGAGAACGTATCAATGCAGACAGTGCCATTTCTCTGCTGGCATAACTTTAGGTGCAACTCCAATGATCATTTTTTAGATGGCAACAGAAAAGGAAGTGACAACCGCTTGGTAATTAAGTACCTTTTGTTTGGAAGATGGATTAATTTCCCCATTACAAATTCTTAATTGGCACAGATTTTGATAAACCAGAAAGTCTGCAAACCAATACAAGCCAAAACAATTACCAAATTCTAAATTAGTTAGATGTTTCCTTGGAGATGAGCGCAAATTACTAGAGAAGTGTAGACTTTTTGCAGTGTGTAAAAGGAAGAAACACTCAGTAGAACTGATGTGTTTCTATCGACCTTGCGCAATCAGCCTATTTCACTCATCTCTAAGAATACCAGCAATGCACATTTTAATCAACTTTATGCAAAGCCAGTGACCAGAATCAGGTGCACATTAAGAAAAAGTTGATTTTAACTTAATGAGAAGGGTAGGTAAACACTATCACACAAAGACTTTCTCCTTCTGTCCCTCTGTGTTCCTGACAGCAACTGTTTTGCCCCATTAGAAGTTATTTTCATAACCAAAACAGAGTGGGTTCAAAGTTGTAATTCAATATTTGGAGCAGTGCCACTTGTTGACCAGCCACCGCATTTTCTTTTCTTACAGTGCTTTGGAAACGCTCTTAAAAAAACAGTAGCTAAAGAAATATAAACTGGAATTAGCAATCAAACCAGGTTCCTATACATGGCAAGGGTAATTGTGTTTTTGAAAGTACAGTTTTTCATTTCTTAAACTATGATGTACTTTCGTACAGCCAACACAAACATGCATTGATGCACGTCTCTTGCTCATTTCAGGTACTCCATATATTTAAATTAGGTGAAATTTTAACACATACTTTACTGGACTTCTCTTGCCACTTTCCTTGAAAAAAAGGAAATCATTTTATTTCCATGCTGCTAAAAGACACACACTTTAGACACATCCGGAAAAGCATTCGTGGAAGTCAACAAGATGAGACTAGAAGGAAGAATGTGCCGGCACCAGTTTCTCCAAGAACGGAGGAGGGAACTGAGTGCAGCTGCCGGCACATTCTTTTTTACCCTATTGTTTTCATGAAACCCATTAAGAGAAAACCATGCTACTAATTACCTTCATACTCTAAATAACCTCCTGAAAATAATCCTGATTATTTACTAATTTGAAACCATTTTGGTTCAACACTTAATGCAAGATGCCAATTTCGATCCAGTCAAGATTCTGCTGACTTCCAACTAAGCAAATGTGTCTATTCAACACACACTAAAATTAATGCAAGGTCTGCCTCTTGCTTCTTGCATTTTGAGATTTAAGGCAAAACCTTTTCTTTAAGATCAGCATTCCAACACTGTGGCATGCACAGCGCACACACACTTGCTGCTGCGAGTACATGTGCTAAGAGGAAGGTTGCTCCTTCCACCACAGATTGTGATATGCAGACATCACAACATTGGTTAAACCAACTGCAAAGAATTTCAAAGCCTTCACACTGGACAATGACATTCTTAAATAATGATAATGTAAATGAAAATAGTACTGCTAGTAAAAACAATCTACTGGAGAAGCCAGCCAGCTCCAATGACAATGGAAATACCCTTTCATACCCTGCTTTTCTCTAAGTGAGAATCAATGTCACAGTTTAAAAGTGAAGAGCTAATTTCAATTTAACATTTCAAAACATTCAACTGAAATGCAAATGTCAGCCACAGGTTTGGATTTTGAGATGTATCAGATAAAAACATACCAGTATTTCCAAATTACCGAGTCAGAGCAGAACATTCTGAATGATGTTTTCTATCAGATTCTGAACTGTTTACTCATTAACTGCTGATCATTAGCAACTCTTATGTGATACTTTTGTGAAATCCATAAAAATAAATAAGTACAAATAAAATAAAAAGTATCTTGAAAGCAAATACCATGCAAGATTACCACTTCATGAACCTGGAATGTGTAAATTTGTAGTAAAAATAGAGCCACTTAGAAGCAATTAATTATGTCAAATAACTTCAAAGGACCAACAGACATGCCTTTAGCCCTTGGAGTAAGTGACGAGGAAGATGAGATTTTTCAAAAAATCTTTGTGTACTACACAGTGAAGAGGCACTGGGAGAAACCTGCTCTGTCTGTTACTTAATGGACTCTTGAATATCACAGTCACATAATTTATAACAAATTTTAAAGTTAAGGATCATGTCTGCTATGTGGCCCATTCAATAAAGCAAAGCCCACCAACTGGTGGAGGCCTCCACCTGGTGGCTGCAGTTGAACGTGCAGTCTGCACATTGCTCCCAAAGAGCAGGCACAGGCCAGAGACTTCTGCGGCGAGGAATGCTCCCCTTTACCAAGCTACTCAATATATGCCAATGCTATCGGCCCTCACTAGAAAGAGCTCATACAGGCAGCTGTATGCCAAGGATTCTTTTCACAC
>JAVCKT010005007.1:30588-43536 GCA_032273925.1 Rhynchotus rufescens
GAGCTATTTGTGTAATTTATAATTGCAGATAAGAAGGCATCTTCAGCTGCAGGAGACGGGAAAAAAGAAAAACAACATTCCAGTAAATCACAGACAGGAAGAAAATGAAATAAAACATTTTACAGCCTGGGGTAGAAGACAATCTTTTTTGAGGGAGAAATGGGGCAGACTGGAGCAACAAACTTACTTTAGAATTTAAATTCTTGTATCTGTCACATTCTGTGGTTATTTAGGCACAAGAACACACTTTTATATAAAAAAAAATAGAAAATCTGATATATCAGGGAACCCTTCTATACTATTCTCAACCTCTTTGTTGAAAATTTGCCATCTTAAGAGAATAAGAAAACACAGTTACTCTTGTCTCCCTTTTCATATAATGTTTTAAACTAATTAAAATATTTTGTTTGTTTGAAACTAAATGAGACTTTTAAGTAATTTTTTTTTTTAATCTACCAAATCTGAGACGTTACAAGTAACAGGGAGACTACAATGACAAGAAAAATTTAAATGCCAGCCTAGTCAGATTTTATAGGAACTGGATTTCTGACCAATACATCACATAATATCAAAGATGTGAGGAACTTTATAGAGAGAGAATGAATTCAGTGCAATGTTGGGAGAATGGATTAGGAAAAAATTCCTGGGTAAATCTGAGCATGGAAGAAGTTTAAATGAAATTAGAATGAGACAGCAACCCATTCCAAAATGTGAACCACATCTTCACACTCCCAACAAAACCAATTATATCATATAATAGAGCTATATATATAATAAGCTAATATAATAATAGCTATATATATATATAGCTATTATCTAGACAGTCATTTTTCCTTTCAATATTTATGTTTTGTGCCTTCAAACTGGTTGAAAATATTGCAGAAAAACATTTCAACAAGTAAGTATTTATAACTTCACTCTATACTCACAGCTTTCCCTGAATTCGATACTGGCAGGTAATATCAGTTCTGGTCCATGGGTATCCTGAGATCTAAAGAAAGAAGATTAACATTGAAACAGGCAATCCACATAGGCAATATTCATTATGTTGTTTAATGTCGGACTACTGCAAATACACTGTTTCTAAATGCTAACAGGTCTTTTCCCAAAATTTTTCTTTACTTTACCTGCCTCCTAGAGCCATTCAAGCTATACTTGCCACTAACAAGAGATCATAATACAGGCTTGAACTGTGGAGTCTGCATTATTAACAAATGTTCTCTTTAGCCTGCCACCTGCCATTGACAGGATTCAAATAACAAATTATTCACAGACACATGAAAGAAAGTAAATGAAGCTTCAGTCTGAAGAATCACCTCTGTTATAACAAAATCCTTTCTTGCTATTACAGAAAAATACTTGCAGAACTGATGCAAACTTGGTCAGCTTATTTGTCCTTTCTTCTGTTTAGGAAACAGAAGTAAAATCTAGTCCCTTCCTTCACACTGCTCTTCCTACCCCGCACTAAGAAATACAAATCATTCTACGAGTCTCAAAAAATTTCCCTATTTAAAGGACTGAAATGCTCTTCACCATCATTACATATTGGAGAATTCAGAGAAAAAAATAACAGAAAATTGAGTTTTCTGGTATCTACAAAGTTTAAGCACATACTTCATTCTTTCTTTGAACAACAGCATTAATTGGGTTGTTCTCTGTAGATGAGCTGCTATTATTACACGCAACAGCCAATTTTAAGCACATTTGACACAATGGGTCGCTTTCTTCTATCCTCAGAAACATTCAGAAAGAAAGAATCTAACATGATTACATAAGCCTCATTTTTCTAAAGAGACAGTCCAAAAGGCACCAAAAATTTTACTTATGCAACTAAGCTAAGACGGGATGTTGAAGGCATATATTTGGGATACATGACAGTCTTCCCCCTTATTCATTCATCAACCATAGTGAAAATCAATGATGTAACTTTGAGAGACAGCTGATGTCCAAAGATCTGAAGCTAAATTTAATTTCAACATCTTAGATCAAAAAATAAGTGTTCTTTCAGGAGCTGCAGCAAAAGCACTAAACTCATGAGAACTTAGCTATGTCATCTAGGCAGCACAATAAAGGAAACTGGAAAAACTAAGTTCTGGGGAGCTGAAGCTTAAGGAAGAGATTTCCAGGCATGGAAAGGCACTACATACACAAATTCCTTTAAGCTACAATTTGAATGTGACAGCAGAGGTTCTTTATAAAGAGAACACTTGTTGGGTTGGCATTGCCGCCTCTCTTCTGCTTCCATCGTTTTGAATTTCAGCTGAAACTACCTCTCACTGCTGCCACGCTGTTCAAAGTGCATCTTCGTCTTCACTGATAATTACCACCACAGAAGAGTAGCTATTAACACTCATACATCTTACAATATAGACAATTTCAAACATGCAAGTAGCTCTAAGACTATAAGCAGGTAAAACTTGCAAATACTGCTGTAGTAATAAGACACAGAAATGTCTCAACAATAATGGCTGGGAAACCAATAATGAATGAATAACATTTCATATGCTGATTTATGTTCATTTCTTGGAATGTAAAGATGCTGATCTTGCTCAGTTAAAAAGAGTGGAAAAGGAAATCAGTTAACTTTTTTTCCCCTTTCTTTGCAGTAGGAAAGGCAGAAGTACAAGATAGGAGAGCCCACATATGTTAGTGCAAGATTGCTTGCAAAATTTCAGAAGTTGGCTTTAGGAGAGAAATGAATATGCAGTAAGAAAAGGAAGGTTGTCTTTTAAAAGTTAATTTAATTTTACCTCCAAATTAGCATTTTTGATAGAAACAGGTGCAGTAAATCTGCTATTTTAGCCATGTTAATAAGATATTACTTGAACTCTCATATCCATTTGCTTTCTCCAAGCCCATAGCCCCCCAAGAGAAACCCTCTGTAGGTAAATTCTGTAAATCGGAAATGTAACTCTCTGTACTTCTAGTATCACAGTAGCCAGCCAATCTCTTCTTGTACCAGCTATATTTTAAGTATATTTTATCTCTGTGCTATTGCTTTTACAGAAGCATCCTCTTTATGCTGATCATTTTCTGAGAGAAGCAATCTGAAATTCTAGCTAATGTATGACTAGAAAGCAAGGCCATAAAATATTGATTAGGTGCTGCCTCCTCCAAGAGGTAGGTGGTAGGTAACAATACGCTTTAAAACTGCATTAAGAACCACAATTGCAAATATTTCCAGATATTTCTGCTTTTCCCTATATTAACTGTGCATGATAAATTGCATAAAAATATATACATATATATCCATATATACTGCCTGTACTTGTTTGATCACTCTAAACAGCATACTAACTAAATAAAAATGAAATAATTTGCAAGGCATGTTAAAATCAAGACTCTGAAAAGAGTCTGCATTCCATTAATACTACTTACACACCACTATCCTCATTTCCAAACACATTTTTAAGAGCTCCTGGTGGGCATACAAAACAAAACAAAAAATCTTTTGCCTTTTAATATAGTTGCTCCTTCTAGCTGAAGTCAGTCCCGTAACAAGCATATATGGCCATAATCCTCAACTAAATATTCACCTTCTCTTATTTCAAAGAATAATGCTTCAATCAGCCAGACCTAATAAGTAAATCAAAGTTGTGCTTTCAAATTTCAATTTAGTTCTTTCTATAAATAAGGGATGAAAACATAAAGCAATCGGAAGTACATTTTTTTCCCCTGCAACCCATGCACTGAGTGATTGGAAGGAAGTCTTATTATTTATATCATCATCTAATTATTTAATCATCAAACCGCAGTGATGGGCACACACACAAAAATAAAAGGCCAAGTTTCTAAGCAAAGGTAACAGCTCCTTCATGCCATGATTACCACCCTTACAGTTCACAGAACAAGACTCGGTATCCCAGAGGGGGCCTAACAAACAATTCATATATCCATGACACAGAAGAACTCAAGTCACTTGAGCAACATAGTGACTCACGGTCCTAGCTTGACTGTCTGACTTACCACAGCTGACAGTGTCTATGTGACAGAGTGACACAAGGGTTGTATTTTTTATTTATTTAAGCACTTAGTTGGATGCCTTCTAGATATGCCTTCTACCTAAACTTATATACACACGCTACATTGAGGAACAATACACATAGAAATAGAGTTTCAGTGTCAGCACTACTGATCAGAACTTTGCACTTGCTACCATAGCAGATCTAAGAATAATTTAGCAGTCTAAAAATATTTTCTGCTCACTCGCTTATCAAGACAAAGTAAAACTATGTATAGTAACAGCAACCCTAATGTTATTGTTATGCTATATGTGTTCTCTTCAGAGAGAATGTTAAAAAAAATAAAAATAAAAAAAATAATAATAAAAAAAGCTGCTTCCAGATAATCCCAATCATCCCATAGATAAAGTAAAATCCCATAGATAAAGTATTCTTGTTGAAAGGTAAAAATACAGAAATGTAATGCATCTTCACACAGATAAAAATGCACTGCTAGAATTCAACAAATATTAACTGCACAACATCAACTGCTTCTGAATGGTTATAAAAGGATCAGTAGGAAGTTTTGTTGATCTTTCCTGAGAGATAAAGGAATGAGAAAATTACCGTTAAAACAGTAATTTAATAATTCAACTTATTTTAGTATGAGGCATTCAATCTTTTGCAACTTAAAACTAATACAAAAAAATGTCACTCAGCATGCTTAGGAACTCTTAACACAGGGACAGCAGAGCACAACTGAGCTCTATCCAACTGTTTGCATCCCAGAAAAAATCAGGTTCTACTCTAATTTCACTAAAAGTCTTTAAATGATCCCTTTCCTGCAAAACACTGAAACAGAAGAAACTAAATTTGTACCAAAGCACAATTTTCTGTCTTTATTTCACAACTCATGAACTCTGTTTTCTGTCCAGAAAAACAGAACTCTGTTTTCTGTGGAAAAATAAATCCGCCTCAAGGTGAGAAATCATACCAAGAAGCTTTACAGCTTGATTTACCCTGCCATTTTTTTTCTGCCCTTCTGGAGATGATGTAGTCCTGCTCAAAGCAGGATGAACTACAGCAGGTTGCCCAGGGCCACATCCAGTTGAGTTAGAAACACTTCCAAGGATGGAGACTCCACAACCTGCTCCTGTGTTTGATCGCCCTCACAGTAAGGAGGGAGTGGAAAAAGAAAACGTTTCTCAGGTTTCAGGGAAATTTTCGTTATGTCAGTTTGCTTCTTGCCACTGCTTCTTGCTATTTCACTGTGTAACACAGAGCAGCGTCTGTCTCTGCCTCCCATTTCATACATGTTGATAACATTCCCCTTGAGCCTTCTCTTCTTGAGGCTAAACAATCCCAGCTTTCTCTCCAAACATTCCTTTCATATTTAGTTGTTTTTAAACAGAACTAAGACATTGGAAGCTACAGAAAAACAGAATCACAAAAATGTCTAAGCAGAAAGGGTCTTTTAGAGTTCATCTGGTCCAATCTTCTGCTGAAAGCAAGGCTTTAGGTTAGACTACCCAAGGCCTGCCTCAAACCAGATCCTGAGTATTTCCCAAGAGGAAGATTTCAGCACCTCTTCAGGGTACATATCCCAGTGTTCAAAGTAAAGAATTTCTTTCTCATATCCAAATTTCCTCTGAAGCAGCTCATACTCACTGCCTCTTCTCCCATTGCTCACTGTCCTTGCAATGAGAGCATGCCAATCTTCTCAAAAACTAATTTTCAGGTTTAGGGAAGAATCACCCTAAGCTTTCCCTTCTCTATACTGGAAAAGACCCCAATTCCTTCAACTCTTCTCCATCTGTCAAGAAGTTCTTTAACCCTCTAGCCACCTTAGTGGAAATGTCCTTCCACTGGACTCTCATCCTTTTTCTTTTCAATCTCTCTCTTGAACTGGATGGACAGTAACTGGAGACAATATTCCAGGTGTGGCCTAAAGCAGGGTGAAATAACCACACCTCTTGATTCATTTGCTATACTCTTGCTGATGCAGCCCATGAAACACTTTCATTGCTACTTGGACATATTACTGACTGGTTAAGCTTGCAGGACCCTGGAGTCCTTTTCAGGAAAACTACACTCACGCCACTCAGACACTGCTGCTTCTTGGATTTTTTCCATCCTATGGCCAGGACTTCAATTTTATCTTTGGTAAACAACATGAAATGCATGTTAGCCCAATCTTCCACATTTTCAAGGTCCCTCTGAGTAGGGGCTCTTCTTTATGGCTTATTTACTTCTACGTTCAGCTTGGCATCATCCATACACTTGGTAAAGGAGCATTCAATCATGTCTTCCAAATCATTTAAAAAGATATTGAGCAATACTGGACCCAATATTGACCATGAGAAACTCAATTCCTGAGCAGCTTCTGCCAAGTGAACTTTGAGTCATTAACCACCACTCTGAGCTTAGCAGCTTATCAGTTTTCCACCCATCTTGTTTGTTTACCCAGTTCATACTTTAACAGCTTATCAACAAGATACTGAAATATTGTCTCAATGCCTTGCTAAAATCAGGCAGGTCATGTCCACAGCTCTCCCTTCATTCTCTTAGCTGTTTTACCACTTAGCTGTTTTACCTCAGTAAATTCACCCCAGCTTTTCTCCATCATCTTCTCATTCTTCATATGCCACAGAAGTTTATCCGTAATTTTCCCAGGGGCCAAAATAAACCCGCAGCTTTCTGCATTACTCCTTTTGGCCCTTTTCCTAGATGGGCAGAGTATTTGCTCCTTTTATAGTCATTCTAAACTTCCCCTAACTCCATGACTTTTAAAGATAAGAGTCAATTTGCAACAACATCAGCTGATTCTTGTCATACTCAGAAGCATCCCATCAGATCCTTTAGACTTTGTACAGTTTTTACAGATTCTGTACAGCACCTTTCCTCAAGCACAGTCACCTAGAGCAGACGGCACAGAATTCAGAGAGCTTCTAAATATGTATATATATATACAGAGGCACACATATATACACACATACACACATTACACAATATACACACAGATAAGCCTCTAGATTCACATGTGACACATTATGTGGGACACAAACATACTATATCAGATTTCTACGCAATCCTGCAAAGGCTCTTTTTCCCCATCTTTTATTTATTTTTTATTTACGAGACCGTACAGAAGGAGAACTATAAATAACAATATCTGAACAAAGGAAGATATATTTAATAAACTGAATTCCATGCTTTGATTATTAATCCTCAGTTTTACTGGGTCAAAATCTCAAACAAAGTGTTATTTTCTATGGAGAAAGACGGGTAGTTCAAAATATTTTAATAGACTGCTGATCTGTCAGAAAACGTAGTGTTTTTTCCCCATGTGGAGAAGTTGGGGATTAGAGCTTGCCTACCTGCTGTCCTGTCTGCGGTAATCTTGCTGCTGCTCTACTCTAATCATCGGCTTCACCATTCCTCGTTCAGCTGTGCTGGATGCTGATGATGCTCTGTCACCATCAAGCCTGCTGATGCTCTAATTCAAAACAGTAGGACACGTGCTTAGCATGGAAACATCACATTAGCCAATATTTGTGTTTGGCACTATTAAAATGAAGTGTCAATTTGAGGCTAGGGAAAGGGAGGGGATAAATAGAAAACAAACAAAAAAAATACAGATCACACAACAAAACTCAGTGGATGCTGTCACGACAACGAAACATCCAAGAGCACACTTGCAATGCAAAATACCACATTGGGCAGACAGAAGCAGGTATTTCTTAAATGTTGCCAGAATATATTTTGAAAATTCCAAATGTTGCACAACTATCAGTATAAAACAAGAATTAGACATTTCTGAAATTTTCAATATTGAAGTAGAACATATTAACAAACTTAAAGCTAGCTAAACTACCCTCTCCTGGTTCTGTGCAGTTCCCAGTATTTACACTATTGACCTATGTCATAATTTATTATGTTCTTATACAAATCTTCTACTATAGACAGGACATGGCTTTCTAAAACAAGAAAGGGCAGTTCAAACTATGTCAGTCTTTAGGCACAAGTTCATTCATTTTGTTCAGTCTCATAGCTCCTTAAGAGCATGCTGTTGATTTATGTTTACCAGGAGCACATCAGAAACATGCTGCGTTAAGCAGCAAAATTTACAGCAATTATTTTCCAGTGAGAACGGTAGAAAATAAAATAGCAATAAAACACAAAGTACTTTCACATTTCTTGAGAAAATTCTAGGACTAAGTAATTTGCTTTGACCCAAGAAAGCATATCAAAAAGCATGCCTCAAAACAGAAGTTCAAACAAATAATTATCTCAGTACTGGCATGCCAATCTATGAATCACTTTCCATCAATAGGTTTCAAGGGAACTTTCATGAAAGTTATTGTTATCCCTTTTTTCCAAAGCAAACTCATAAAAGCAACCATTAGTGCACCAGCGATCTAATCAGTGATCCAACAAGATGCCCTGCGCACGCTCAAACTACACAGTTCAAACAAGTTCATTTGCCCAAGCTTCCCTAGGTCCAATAAAAGTAATTTTCTAGTGAATTTGAAAAGAATACAGGACACACTATGATAATGTAACTCTAGTTCTGAGTAATTCTGAGGAATTTATATATCACCTTGACATCACTAACACCTGATTTTGGTTCTCCTGTCTTTTATAGTTTTGTTAATGGCAACGCATTCTGGCATCTTGGATGCCTATTTCATCCAACAAACATTTCTTTCATGACATTTTTTGGGGGAGGAGGAGTGAGGGAAGAGCTTTCAGAGTATTCTTACCAACAGCACTGTTCTGCACAGCACTGCACTAATCATAAAGCTTCTTTTCCATTATTTAAATTTGGTAATAGCAATAACAAAACACAAAAGGAAATGCATTTCTGAGAAATTACTACATTTCAGAATGCTGAAATAATTCATTTTCTCACTTCATTTTAGGCATATGACTGAACCACTAAAAGGCATTAACCATTGTGTCATTTTACTCATTTTCTTTGCTCCTGGAAAATGTAACTTTGATTAAAACAGTCTACTAGCAGAAATACAGTGCAGAAAGAAAGCAAGAACAAAAAGATTACTTCATAAAATGTTTATAATTATGACTGCAGAGATTTTTTTTAGTTAATGTGTATGTACACAGGAGCTCTGTGAAGTTAGTAGTCACATCCATTGAATTTTAGAAGTCTAACTATATAAAATTTGAACATATTCACATTTTACATAAAACATTCAAATTATTTTGAACAAATGACAACAGCTGTACATTACACATATAGCATACTGATGTATCATTTTTACTAGGCAGTTCTATCTGCGTGTAAGCTTCCTTTGATTTACCAGTTTCTCCTAAAACTTTATGCCACATCTAAGCAATTTTCCTTTCTAAAAGGAAAGTTACTGTACTTTTTTGGCATGGAATGCTTGCCAAATGCTAACTGAAACTTCCACAAAATAGTCTTAGGGAATAAAAAGATGCACACAGTACCCAAGCCCACAAAACTAAATAGCTGGGGAGAATGATGACCTGGGAACACTTTACTAAATACTACCTCTGTTGTAATTTGATTCCAGCTTAAACATGACCTTTAACATTTATTATTTATTCCTAACTTAGCCATAATATAATACCTTGCTTGTTGGCAATGCTGTTCCACTGTGAACATCTCCCTCCAGATCAAATGTGGTTTCCTGAACAGCTCTAAAAGCAAAACAACATTTGAAGTACCTTTTAGAAGTTATACAGCTAAACAAGGGATTGAGCAGCTAACGTTAGTTACCTGCAATTCAGAGGCCTTTCTCTCTCCACTCTCATTCATTTTTTTTAAACCACTACATCAATTCTTTTTATATACAGATTACAAACATTTAGCCAGAGCATTTCCTTTGGCAAAACTGATTCTTCATTGCACTGCTTTTAACTAAGTGAGAATAGTGAGAACCACTAAAATAGATGCATATTTCCACTGCAGCTAACATTTTTATTGCAACTTTATGTTTTCACTCAGGTCTTCAATACTAAATGCACATCCACTGTATCAAATTGTATCCTTCAAAATATAATGTCTTATTTTGATTTATCTGCTTATTCTGATGAATTTTTTCATCAGATTTTTTTAAATACTTGCTCATTCAAGCTTCCACATCTAGAGATTTGGCTGTTCAGGCAAAGCTCTGCAATAAACTTTACACTTGACTATATTAGCCCACAAATGCATTTGCTAATTGATCTGCAGGTGAGAGGTAAAGGGAGCTAGAGGTTTAAGCAAAAGTATCACATCACCAGACTGAATAGAGATCTGTTTCACAAATGCAAGACATGCATATGACTTTTTAAGGAGGCTTTTCATCTACCAATTGAAAAGACAGTTAAGCAAAACACAAGCATCCAGAAGATTCACATAATTCAGGACTCAATATTATTTTCACTTTTTGTTTTAAAACATTTTAAAAAAATCTTCAATTTCTCACTAAAGAGATGATCATTCATGAGAAGGGCATCCCATATTCTATTTTGGGGAAAAAAATAGTTGGCCTCAATAGTGAGGCCAACAAGCAGTGAATAGCTGAGGAGAGAATACGGGCTGAAGCCAAAAGAAAATCAGGGATCAGAAACAAAACATCCAGAGAAATGCAAGCTTATATGTTTAGATTATCTCATTACTGGTGAGCAGGGTATGCAGAGAAGTATTCCGAGAGCTACTACAATGACAAGTGATCACAAGTGGCAGGATTTCTTAGATGGAATTACAGCCATGGAATCACAGTGGCAGTTTGACTACTTGGTGATATGAAAGTCCCCCTACACCAGTTACCAACCCTTTGACTTGTAGATACCCAAAAGCAAGTTTACCAGGACAGCAAAGAGAAACAGAAAGCTTTGGCTCAGTAAATTTCATCCTGTCAGCTCGCAGGCTATTAAAAACGTAAGCTTGTGTAAAATCACAAGTCTAACGCTGCTGAGGTGGATAATAAAACTGCACGTTGTTCTCAAGTATTTCACTCAAACTGCACCACAGACCCAGCAGTTCTGATGAGCATGTTAATCATCACCAGGATGGAGGAGAGCTCAGCAAGGCCGAGAAGAGGGAGAAATGGCAGAATATCTTAGCACAGGAAAATCACTTGTGAGCTTTTAGAGCTAGCAACAGTCATTTATGGTGTTGCAGCTTTCAATAAAGAAGTCACCTTTGCCTAGTTCTGCCAGGTTTTGGTTATTTGTATAAAACTTCACCCAAGAAAGTTAAAATATTTCTGCACAAATTTTATCGCAGAATATATGAACTTGCGGCAAGCAAAATTTTAGTTATATCTAAGGCCAATAACTGTCTTCCCATAGTAAAGTGTAAGGAAATCACTGGACATCTTGGGAACTTACTTTTAAAAATATGCTAAACCTTACAGTTCATACTAACGGACAGGCTCCTTTTGCCCATTTGGTATATTCTACACCCTTTAAGTGTTGGTCATAAGTATTACCTTCCTTCCAAAAACTCAGTGCATTTTCTTCAGTTGCAGGAAATGCATGAAAATAGTCTATGTCTAGTTAAAAGAATGATTAATATTTTAGCCTTAATGAAGGACCGGAGAAACATCTTTTCTAAAATTGCTCATTTGAATTGAATTGCTCAATGAATTGCTCATTTACAACAGATGAGCAGATTCAAAAAAAAAAAAGTTAAGAAAAAAAATCATCTTTTGTTTTTTAAAAAAGCATACTACAATAGTAGTTTCAGACTTCCATTCAGAATCAGACAAGGTAGAATAAAATACATCACATCTTTCATGATATACAGTCCAATTTCAAGTTTCCCCACAATTTGTACACAGCAGCCGTTGAACAGGGCATCTGAGCCCATGTAAATCACTAAAAATACAAACAATATTTTTAGTATATATCTATCACAAAAGTATGACTATACAGAGAAATAAAAGGACGGACTTCAGGACTCTTAGTCCTAGAAACACAAACTAGAAGATAAGTAATCACACTATAACAATGATTGCTATATATAATTGCTATGTTCTATTTTGATATTTAAAAAAATGTAGATATTCACTTCAATTCTGAATCTCTCTAGTGAAACTCTGCAAGTTACTATCTACTGGAAAAATGAAAAACAGACCCCTCAAAACACTAGGCAAAGTGTTTATTCTTCCTGGAGGTTGTATGCATGGCTATGCAATCACATCAAAATAATTCTTTACTTTGTATTTAACATAGAAATTAGCTTCTGGAAAACACATCTGAATATTTATAATGAAATGGTCACTTGCTAATCCCAAAAATAATCACAAGGTGGAGCTCCAGTACTAAAATCATTATTATATCTTTTACACTTATAAAGAATTTATCAGAACTCATTTAAACCATGCTCTATATTGCTCTCATAATACTTATAATGCTGTCCTCCTCTACTTCTTCCAGTCTTCCCTTCACCTCAATTAGAAGATAAGAAGTTATCACACTCACCCAGTTTTGTGTCTTGGACCTTTGACCATAAGACTTGCATCAATAGGTCTTTTAGTAATAATATGGTCCTGAGTGGGATCCACGAATTTAAATACATGAGATGACCCAAACTGAACCTTCATGCCACTTTGCAGCATAGTCGTTTCTGAAATACGCTGACCTTCCACATACGTTTCAGCATCAATGCTTCTTGGGGTTACAGTAACAACTCCATCCATATTAGTGAGATCACAATGATGAGGCTGGATCCCTGGACCAAATAACTAGAAATAAAAATAGTTAATGAAGAACCAATTAAACTACATTGCTTCAGAAATGAAGCAAACAAACAATCCTGAAAGATGAAGGTACAGCTTACTTTCTTTACAGACCAGTAATATAATTTTACCTGCTTATGAATTAAAAATTTAACAAAGTACAGTATTTAGATCAGTGAAGTTTCAATTTCCCAACTAAAACAGTTAAAACATACATTTAACTATGTTTGTATGTAAAACATATTTAAGTATGCTGCAAAAAATTCAATAATGAAGATTTTCCATGCTTTTCGGCT
>JAVCKT010005008.1:4705-34628 GCA_032273925.1 Rhynchotus rufescens
GATTATTCGGTCGTGGAGTTTCTTTTAAATATTCTACTGGTTTTACAACGTATTAAAAACTCTTGCTTTTTTTTTATCTTAGCTTTTTTTCTAATAACAGTTTTATTTAAGTGCATTTCCCTTTTAAAAATACAGTGTATTAAATCTGAAACTCATCACTTCGACACAGAATATAATATTCACATTTGTTCTGTAATTGGAATTAACATAATAGGGTAACCATCATTTATATTTTGTCATAGTGGTATTTGGAGAAACGAAGTGAAAGGATGGGTCCAACATTTAAGTTTAGTGACTTGCATTTGTTTTTCTGAAGACATTTAAGGAGGAAAAAATTAAGAGCTTTGGCAAAAATCTGTGACTTACTCCATTTTTTCATGACAAAAAATGCCATCAACTAACTCATGTCATACAAGTATGATTGTATGAAATCCAATCACCATTTTACAGGTAGTTACAACTGTGCTTTAAGGGCCTCATGAGTTCCTACTGCCTTCAAGTGCATCATTCACTTTTAGAGAAGCAAGGGTTATATTATATAACTCTGAAAGACCATTTTGCAGTCATAAGGTCCAGGTATTTATCAGGCCATTTGATTCACATATTGTAGGTAAAGCTTAAATAAATTAAAAAGGCATCACATGAAAAAGAGCACAGCTTTTTTTAAAAAAAAATAAAACAAAACAAAAACAAGATGATTTATAGTCAGCTAAAAGATGATACACAGCTACATTGTAGTTCTTTATTGCCTATCTAATAGACACTTTAGAGGATCATTTGATCTGTTATGCATCCCTGCATAACAACCATCAACAATTTACAGTTTCCAGCCAAATATGGTTTACCCCTAACCCCCCTCGATAAACGCACAGCGACGTCGCAGCATCATTTATCTTCAGAAAATACTGACCTGTGATAATACTTGAGTCTGTGCCTGAGGCTGTATTTGTGCCTGGTGCTGCTGAGGTGCCGGCTGCGGGCTCCCCAGCGCCGGGATGGGAGAGGTGATCTGAGAGGCCACCGGAGAGTGCTGCTGCTGCGGGGAAGGCTGCGACTGGTGCTGCATGTGCTGCAGCTGCTGCTGCATCTGCATGTGCTGCAGCTGCTGCTGCATCTGCTGCTGACTCATCTGCTGCTGGAGATGCTGCTGCTGCTGCAAGTGCTGCTGCATGTGGTGCTGGAAATGCTGCTGCTGCATCTGTTGTTGTATTTGCTGATGCATTTGATGCTGGTGGAGTTGCTGCTGTTGCATCTGCTGCATCTGCTGCTGCTGGAGCTGCTGCATCTGGTGCTGCTGGCTTTGCATGGAGGGACTTACTTGAGATGATGATGGTGTTGCCACCATGTTTGAACCCATAGAGCTCATCAACGGAGCTGCAATGTTTGTGGGCATGTTTGGTGCAACGGTAACAGAAGCTACAATCTGATTCATGGGCAGTCTCATGGTTAAAGGCTTGGGAGCAATTGCCCTGGGAAGGGACTGCTGCAGAGTTTGAGGAGATGCAGAGACTCCTGGATGTTGCGAAAGAGAAGTATTCAGAATGAGGGAGGAAGACAAATTCGTGGATGCCAGCGTTTGCTGGACAGAACGAATGGTCTGGGCTTCAGCAGACTCCGCAGCCGCCTGTGTTGGAAAAAGAAATTCAAGAGTTGATACTGGAGAAACATAGATTCTCGCCTATCAAGACCCTGCATTATCAAAATCTCCTCCCATGCTCCCAAGCCTCAAAGTGAGGCTTCGTGCAATTGCTACAGTGGTCCCACTTCAGAACATGCAGAACATCCTCTGCTGACTGTCTGCTTTCTTCCTCCAACACCAGCTTTCACAAACTTATTTCTGATCTCTCCTGTTTCAATGCTTAACTCTACATAAAATCTGGCTGATGCCACTTAAGATATTCAGAAAGACAGCACTCTGGCTCAGTATCATCCAAAATCAATTTAAGATAACTTGCATGTTTAATAGAACAATGTTGCTGCTACTTATTCCAGACAAAAAGCCACAGGCATTCAAGGAGACAACTTCATCTTTTTTAATCAGAAAAAAAACAACCAGCAGTCTGAAGATCATCACTGGTTCACTGATGCCTTTACCACACTTTAAGCAGTACTCCAGTGCCCTGGACATGGAATGGACAGCAAAAACTCTCTAGCAAGCTCCACAGTTTGTCTGTAGTAGCTCCTTGTGTCCAAGGCATCAAGTCCTCAGCATCTCCAGCGGACACAACCCTAAGGGGAACGCTTTCAAAAGCATACAGCTGAAGCAGCCTAACCACGCTGGAAGCAGAGCATTGCAGAATCAGGGTACTCTCATGCTTTTAAAGACATAAGGACACCTATATTAGGTGTATTTTAAGATATTGGGTGCATTTAAATTAGATATATTTAAGCACAGAGGTGAGATTCCTCTCACTAAGTTTTACATGTCTGCAATGTACACACTACATCTCTAACAACTGCCTAGAGTCCCTTTAGAGACAGTGGAGAGGAAAAGTCTCTTCCAGAGCAATTATCTGACATGCTTCAGGCAAGTCCCTTGCAATGTGTCAAATCACGCTTCAAAAGCAGCTTTTCCATCCCTGCTCTCAGCAACAACCTTGGCTGAGAAAGCTACAAGGATGTCTCAAGTTAAGGGAGATGAATTCTGGATTTAGAAACATACTTCCACTCCCAGTATTCCCAAATACAACTCAGGCACTCAGCAATCCGGGTCCCATGGATTTTGAAAGAAAACGTGACTTCTGATGGTTTTGAAAAGGGAATGTAGGATTAAAAAGAAAAAAAAAAATTTGTTAAAGATATTTAGAAATGCTGCCATTGGACTTAGCATCCTTGTCTTCATCATATCCGTTTTAACCAGAATCTGATAAAACACACAGTGTGGCTCACTGGCAGTTTGTCCATTTTTAGGAATATCTCAAACTCAGGGCTAAGGCACAACGCTCTCCCTCGCCTAGAGGAAATAATTAGGCTTTCTCATACAGCAACTATTGCCCAACCCCAAGCAACTCAAACCTCTCTTTTAAAAAAACAGCACTTGGAAGAAAATAAATTGGCAAATAATCTGCAAATGTTAATGATGCAAAAATCAATACATTTTTCATGAATAAATTCTCTTTTACAGTCAATGGCATAAATTTGCTTCCAAAGATAATCCCTCAGAGAGTACATTTGCGTAGCTACTGTTTGGTACTCATTATTGTGGCATTAGAGATACTAAATATAGCAAAACTGTATTTTTTTGCAAAGACTAAGTGTAGTTAAAGCACAGTACCACATCTTTTAAAGCTATATTAAAAAAATAGAATTTTAATTTTGTTTTGAATAACAAACCCTTTTCCCATCCCTCCATTTAAAAACCATTGCCAAATATTTAACTTGTATCACACTAAAGTCACTTCTCGGCTTACCTTGGAAACAAGGCTCGCTCTATAGGCAGCAAGTGCCTTTAGGTATTCTTTTTTGGCAGCTTCAGTTTTTCTTTTATACACCTATTGAAAGAGACCACAATTTCATCAACTCTAATTATAAAGACATTATTGCCAGAATGCTCTCAAAATAAGATCCAAAAAGCAGAAACCAAAAAACAGCATATGCTCTATCACTACACGTCTCAATTCCTGACAGTTCTCAATATCCTTGCAGGTGATCTCAGGCTGCCAGGTCTCCTTGCTGGACTCTTATCACACTTTATGTTGATTTATTAAGAACAAAGAAATTTGCTAGAGCAACCAACTGCTTTACAAGAAGATGTACGCACAATTCATCTCCCAAGAAGAGATGTTATACAGACTGTGTGAACCAGGGAGAATTTTAGACACCAAAAAGCATCTGAGGTGATCCAAAATAGCAAAAGCACTAAGGCAGTAATTGCTTTCAATAAGTATTAGAACTACTTGTAGAAAATCTTTGCATCTCTGTAAAACGGGGTTTACAGAGTTTGGACGATTCACTTTCCCCAAAGCCAATACTAGAGACTCCCATTGAGTGTAACAAGAACAGTTAGGCAAAAAGCCAATAAAGCCTCTATCATTAGCAAATTTAAAGTCTGCCCTTAAATCATGATCACATGTAAGATCAGACTGAAAGCTTCTAGGAGTGTATCACAAGCAAGAGTTTTTCACATTGTGCCAGAAAGGTGTTGTTCTCTCGGAGATCTCCTCTTCCATCACAGCTTCTATTAACTATTAATGGGAGCTGCACAAAAGTACTAACAACCCCAAAGGAATATATTACTTTTCCAATTCATGTGTAGGAGTTACATGTGTATTGAAAGAAGAATAACCCTCAAGGAAGAACAGCTGATCTTTGAAAACTCCTCATTCTGCAGCGAGTTTGAGCTGGAGATAGCATTTCACACGCTGTATTGTTGTAATGAGCCATGCAGCACTGCCTTCAAAGCTTCAAAATCAACAGGCTTTGTAACAAATTCATAAGGCAGATCAAAGGAAATGGTAAATGGGGTGTACCTTCCCCTCTTCTATTCTAGCTGCTGATTAATAGGAAACAAGGGCTTTGAAATAGGAATCATCAAAAGGTGGTCTTAACAGGCCCCTAGCACGGCATCATCCAAGCTTTCTACAAACTGCCCTTTAAAATTTAAAGATAAACACAGCTATTCAGTATTACCTACTGGGTCACATAACAAAACGCATTTCAGAGGGCAGATCTTCAGCAAGTTCAAAATCAATGCAGCTCTACGGGGTAAGATGTCTACATCAGCAAGCAGCGCAGCCCGCTCGGAGCAGAGGCGGAAGGAGGATTAGTTAGGGGGATTACTAGGTTACTTCTTGCAAGAGAGCTTCGCATCAATTTTTTACCTGTTTTTGTTCTTCTCCTAAACTGTCCCACATGGAGGCCACTATTTTTGAAACCTCTCCAAACGTAGCATTCGGGTTCTGCCCTTTAATTGCAGCCTGGGTATCCCTGAAGAATAGCGCATATGCTGACACCGGCTTTTGTGGCTCATTGGGATCTTTCTTTTTCTTCTTCTTTGGAGTCTTGGGCTTCTTGCCAGAATCTGGGGCAGCTCTTTTTTCTCCAGTGGCCTGGGAAAGAGGAACAAAAGCACAGTCTATATATGCTTGAAGTATATGTCAGAAGAGTTCTGAATGGTTCTGGACAGTTTGGTTTAATAATAAATGGATAAAATTAGCGTGCAGGCAACATTTTGGAGAGTCCTGTTGTGCCAGCCTTACTCCTACCAAATAGGATTTACTCTCAACTTAATCTCATCAGCTCTACTGAGACTAAAAGCATAAATAATTGCTCCTCATTGTGAGTAAGACTCAGAGACTCAACCCTGCAAGTTTCACCTGAAAAGGGTTAACCTACTCCCCCGACTACTCATTTCTACAAAACGTTAAGATCTAATCTACAGTATGTTTTGAACTGGCAACCTGTGTATTCCCATAAAGACATAATTTCAGCAATAGAGACTCGAAGTACAGGAGCTTAGAGTCATTTCCTTATTACTAGGCTTAGACTGTTTACTTAGACATGAGGTAAAGTGAAAAACACTCTACCCTTCAGACAAAAAACAGGAATAGTTCCCAGCCTCTCTCTGTAGTGGACATCCACTGTGGCAACCAGGCAGTTCCCCATTCCTCTTGCAGGCTGTGCAGGTTGTCCTGCTTTCATTGCTCTATGCAGACATTATGGCAGCAAGAGGATACCACGGCTGAAGAAATACCTTTGTGACAGTCATTATATCTTGATATTTTAGGGACTCGTGACCGCATGTGGCATGACTTACCCGATTTGATTCATCTGCATCTTCCTCATTGATAGAGCTGGACGGGGAAGGAGTGGCCGATTTGCTGGCAGGAGGGGAGGGAGAAGTGTGTGGTAAGGTCGTGCCCCCTAAATTGAGTCCCAGCTGGGTGCTTAGCTGAGACTGGTTGATAGTGGTGAGCTGGGCAGGAGGCATCATTCCTGAATGCGCCGCATCCGTCATGTGCACGATAGACCTCATGATGAGTGAGTGGTCTTGGCGATACTGAGAAACCTGCGTGTGACTCTGATCCTGAAAGAGATCCAAGCATTTCATCATCGGGGTGTGCAGGGAACAGGCTCAGGTGAATTTATTTTATCAAGTGGGCAGAATTGCTGCTGCCGTCTTGCAGCTTGTGTCACCTCTCGTTCCCGAGCTCAATGCAGCGAGGTGGCCACACTTGCCCCAAACTCCACTTCTTCCCCATTTGTTTCTGGGTGGAATAAAAATTGCATTTCTCCAGTTCTAAACATGCATGTTTTTTCCCTCCTGATGCTGTGTGAAGTAACCACATAAACAACAGGGAAACCGTCTGTTTGACTACACTTGAAAACACTGCTACAGTGGAGACACCAATTGCTGTCAAATGCAAAAAGTAAACAAAACAAACAAAAAAGGAACAGGAAAAAAAAAAAACATTTTCCTCTACTGACATTTTCATTATTCAGGGCTGTTACTAAGAACAAGTGAAAGCAATTCTGTTTGAGTGGAAATTTAAGGTCATCTTAAAGGAAAGCAGAGGCCCTGCCGCACTTCAGCACAGAGCCTGCAGCATGGGACAGAAGCCATTCCTACAGATCCAGCTTTCCTGGGGCCAAACTCATCTTTAATCCAACCATCAGATATGCATGAAACAGTCAAGCCATGCACGAATCACCAACTTGAATTTTCTTGTGCTTTGCCTCTCAGAAGCTCAGCACTTGCAGGCTGGAGTCTCAAGACTCAAAAGCAAAAACTAGTGTCTTCTCACACATCTTTTCGTTATCGCACTTGGGAAAAAATGTAAAAAGTGAGGTCCTGAAGGGAAAAGTCAACTGCAGCTTGATTATGAGCTACTCGATTTTGTTATTTTTAACTACACACAAAAGATCAATATATAATAAAAGAACGTGTTAGGTGAAAAGAAGATTTTCAGAGCAGTTAGTAAACGAAGAGAACAAATAGCTCACAAATTGATTCAACAACATCACTAATCTATATCCACTTCTCAAACAGAGAAAATGGAGAAATAAATTAATTTTTGAAAATTTCCATCATTAATAACCTACACTGCAATTATTAGTACTTCAATGAGCTTTAATGAAATAACATAAAATGAAGCAGCAATGCTGCCAAGCGCCTGGTTTACGCCCCACCTCACTTCCCCAGAGCATTCCGACTTTTCCAGGGCTATCCTATTATGTGCTGACACAGCTAGGCCAGTTTCCAAGAGCCTGCACCAGCAGCAAGGTAATTCAGCCCATGCTGCTTGGCTCTTACTTTGTAGGACTTGGTCCCCCAAGAGGACCTCTGCAAATCTCGGATGCCAGAAGTGCTGGCAGGGCCAAGAAGCAACACACTTGCTAAAAGTGATAAATGCTCAGACCTCCACATGTTTTGTCCATCCAAAGCCAGGCTGATACAGCAAACTGCTCCTTGATAGCAATAAATTACATTAATTCTGAATTTGGGCTTCACATGTCTCTGATAACGCCTCTAGGTAAGACAGCAGAGCTACTCATTAGCACAGCAGGACATTTATTAGGCCAGATGTTTCACCTGGATGGGGTACAGATGAAGCACGTGCTCATGATCTGGATCCTATACACTACATCTTATTCCTCCTATAGGAGTCCTCACTTTTCCCATACCTAGCTCCTTAGAGAAGGATGGATGTGCCAGAAGTGAAGCACTTGATACAGAAAAGATAAAAACCTATTTTTAATAGGTTTATTGGCTGAAATATCCATTTGCTCCAGGGCACCTTTTTGTGAAATCTCCTACTGTTAACGATAGGGTCATTTTGATTTAGAATTACATTGACCGAGGCATCTAGAAGACATTCAAAGTCATTTTCAAAGGATATCACTTTCTGCATATCCTGCACCCTTTGTACTTATAGGCATTATTGTATTGCATGGAAAAAAAAGCTCTGTCTTTAAAACAAAAGTGAAAATAATCAGAATGAGCTTCCCTCTTAGAAATTACCATTCTTTGTTAATCTTGCACTCAGCGTTTTCCTAGAGGTATTCCTCCTCTGAAAGGCTGCCTTCTGCTTTATCTTTGCTGTTATGCAAAAGGGCTTTTTTGGTCTTTACATCAAAGGAACAGAATATGATGACATGGGTTACAAGTGACTTACCCTACGTCTTGTCATTTTGGTTGCATCCGTGATTTCATTGAGCCTAAATTCTCTTGACTTGCACTGACCCAGAATCTAATTTTATACACAAGCCTATGAATTCTTAACTGTCCCTTCTTCTGAGACTATTTGATGTTAGTGGGGGTTTTCATCCACTTATTTCTTTCCTTTTCCCTATACTTTCCCTTTTAAGTCAATAATAATAATGAAAAGAAAAACTATAAACTTCCAGTAAAAGCTATAAATATCAACAATAATATTTTGTAGTTGGCTGCCTAACATCAAACAGATGAGAAATAATATAGGAAAAACAAAATTCTACAGCATTTCAAGTTTTTTTCTTATATTCATCACTTTAAAAAAAAAAGTTCTTGTGACAGTTACAACAAATATATTTGTCATGCTTTGTACATAGGTTGCATTGCTAATCACTGTAAAAAAAGATGAGGAAAGGAGAGGGAATTTAACTTCTACTGTGTGGCATGGTGTTACAGGCCTCCACAGATCCATGTGCAGAGGGCCCTTCAGAAAAGGGCGCACAGCATTTTTCATTTGATCAAGTTTGTTGTGCAAAAAAAAAAGGCAAGGCAGCTGGGCATCAGTAATATCAGATTCACAGCCCTTGTACACACCTCCTGAGCAAGCAAATCCAGCTAAACCAAACTTCCGTCGGCTACCCTTACTTTTTACTGGATCACAGAACAACAGTTCACCCTCTAGGCAATGGTGAAAAGCACCATGTACCAGGAACATGCATGAAAATAAAATCAGACTTGCACTAAAACATCTGCATGACATTCTAATTACATTACTACCCAAATAAAAACCAAAAAGTGAAAAGGTAGAGCTTGTGTATGCAGAATAAATCCCATGAGAATACTGGGAAAATACTACACAGTATCATATGCTCATTTCTTACATAAAGTTAACCAGAAGTGATATTTAAGTATTAGAGGCACTCAGGATTTTTCATTACATTACTCAAAAGCCACAGATTAGTTCTGGCAAAAAGATCATGAACTTTCAAGTGGAAAGAATCAAGTTCTGAATGAACTTGATTTGCTTTATGGTTTCGGATTGAAATTTGGTGATTTTAGCACAAAGCCAGGCAAAACGCAACAGCTGGTTTTCTAGGCTTGACAGTGAAACAGGAGCATAATGGAAGAAAAGGAAAATCCAGAGAGAAATAACTGGCGTGACTCCTTGGCAGGTTGAAGGAACTTAGTCTGCAACCTCTCTGTTGTTACGCTGCATGGTGCTATAAAAACTGAGGTATGGACACATCGATGGAGGGGAATGCCAGCCATGCCTCTGGTCTCCTCTTCTATATTGCACAAAAAGGTGATATAGGGTCCAACCAGCCTTCCCCTCTCCATGGTGGCTCTGCTTGGGCACACTGGCTTCCGTTACCACTGCCTGCTGTGAGCCTTGAAGGCAGCATCAATGCAGTGAGAGGTAGGATCAAAGGGCCTCACACAACATCCATCCATCAAGCCATCCTACTCTCGTCTGGTTAGAGACAAAATCACCTCCATCTTCTTAGACTGCAGTTATGCTCTTTATTCCATCACGAATATAGCTGATTTTACTTTGATTTATAAAAGTATCAACTTCTCAAAAAAATGATAGAATATCCATCTTCCTCAGTAGCTAGTGGAAAGCAAACAAAAATATGGGGAAACGAGATTTAAAAAAAAAATCCCCTCACATTTCAATTTATATGGCACCTCCAACTTGTTTTTTCACAGTGTATTTAAGCATGCCAAAGATAAATATAACATTGGGTGGCATGGGAAAAAATAAGGTAATAGAAAACAGTTGGTTTTTCTGATATCAACACATAATGCCTCTAGTAGAAACTACAGCCAGAAATACAGTATTCATCTTGATAAAGAAATGATACAAAGGGCCAGCAACGACCTGCAGAGATGCCCTAATTTCCCCTTATCCCACATTTTGAGTGTCATTTGCATTTAATAGCTTTATCCTGGATTTCTGCCCTGATACAATTTTAATCTCTATGAACATTCAACATGATATTTTAAAATATAACTTACTCTAGGAAATTACTTTTTAGAACACTGTGAGTAATACTGAAGCCCCGATTAAAACCAACGTGTAGCGCATTCAATCACTTCAATAGGCAACACTTCCACTCAGCCTCTTCCTGAGCTCAGGGATGATGTGGCTCAGGGAAGCAGGATCAGGAGCTAAATGGATACTGCTGGAGTTACATTTCCAAGGAAAGATTTGGAAAAGGTGCTGTTGCAGTTCGAAACAAGGGGAATTTGGTAAGAGATACGTTCCCTTGCATTCCAGCTGGCCCTCAGAGATTAGAGGGTGGCTGGACTTATCTCTTAATAGAGATACCAAATACTGTGGTAGCTACAGGCCAGACTCGGGCAGCACCGAATCCACAAACAATCTGTCAACTATAAGTCCAACTGCCTTCAACACAATTAGCTGAGTTGATGAATAGCATGACTGATTCAATGGTAATATTTAGAAAGCAGATTTCAGATGTCAATAAATTCTCTACTACAGCGTGGGGTTCTTGGCTAGCTCTAATGTACAAATGGGCAATAATCACTCACCCATGCAGATGGGAGAGGGTTCTCAATCCCAAGGAGCCTCCTCGGGCAGCATCCCGACCCATGGGGAGAAGGCTGGTTCAGCCCATTAATTGATCCAGAAGTTATGGTGGGGTCTTTGTCCACTTCTCCCCTTCTTAGTTCACCTTTTATAGTTTTTTTTTTTTTTTTTTTTAATACATTTAGGTGGAGCTTGAGGGGCCATACTAGTCATACTTACTTTTGTTACTGATTGGTACAAAACACGCTCGCTTTTCATTTAAAGGTATAGCCAAGGGAAATCTAGAGCGCATGCTCTGTGAGGGGTGCTTGTTCCTTGGAGGCAGCTAACTTTGGGGATGGAGGTGTGTGTTGACATTATAATGAGGTTATAATGAGCAAAGTTCATCCAAAGTGAGTGATTTGCCACCATTGCTTATTCAGCACCACACATCTCACTCCTCTCCATCCCCCGTTACTCCTCTTGGCACGTGCCAGGAGGTAGATTGGGTTGTCTAGGGAACTGTGGAAGAGTTGGGTCTGTGCATACCAACCATCCTGGAAGTCGCAACTGTGTCTCACCCCAAGCAAGTCTCTGTAATGCTACAACTTCTGTAAAGCCCTAGTTTTTGTCTAATTTCCCCCTTCTCAAACATTTTTTTCTGCACACGCCAACAAATCTAATTACGCAAAATCCAGCATTTACAGTTATGTCCCCTGTACCCTGCTTTTGGAAGGCAACTTAGAACTTAATAGGTTCTATTGCGTTAGGAATTTGTCATTGTCAGGGTCGTATTAGCTGAGGCAATATGTTAAAGCATGAATTTAAGTTGATGCAAAGGCACTGCAAGGTAAAGAGTGAAAACACTAGTGCCTCTGATGGCCAAACAGTTTTGAACAGGTCAGCATGTCTTTATCAATAATTTTTCTTTTCACAAATAAACTGCAGATAAAAGAATCCTTTATTCTACATTTTTATAAGACTGGAATTCACTGCCAACCAAAACAAACTAAACTAACGGGATGAACTTGTCTGACAGGGACCAAGTTCTAAGTTAACAGTGTCCAGAACAGGCCCCTTGGTCCCACCACCACTGCTGGAGAAGTGTCCTCTCTGCTCTTCATGCAACACCAGCAGCAAAAGCCCTGGCAAAGCTCCATCAGAGAAAATTCTGCTTAATTTAATTCCCAAATAAGTGCCACAACAATAGACTGTATATCCCGATTCAGAAGAAATTCAGAAACCCTTACGGCTACTACAATGTAGAAGAGTCTGACCAAGAATCCCACCTTCCATGGGAGGTCCAACTGCACAACATATCAGCCACCTTTCCCAACAGTCTGTATTCAGCCAAGTGTCACTAATCTGGCCCCTAGCAGCACCACTTAAGGTGCAACAATTTGGAGGTTCATTTCTCCTAGTACCACAAATTCTTAAAAAAACAGGGGCTATAACCACTACTATTTATGTAACTATGTATGAGTAAGTCCAGTACGAACCCAACCAACATTCCTGATCTGAAGCTTAAGCTTAGTAGTCACAGTTCCTCAAAGGAAAAGCAAAAAAAAAAAACCTATTCTTCCAAACAAATAATTATAACCTTCCGGAATTAGCTGCATTTTTTTCTTTGTTTGTTTGGAAGATGGCAATAAACATGTTCATAACAGTAACAAGGGCTTGTTTTAATAGAACGTTCCAAGCATTAAACACATTAATGACCCATGAAATAACTGTTTCATCTGTAACACACTAAACAACATTGTTATAACATTGCATTAACTGAAAACCTACTCCATTCTCCTTATATTTTAGATTATAGACTGGATTTTAAAATAGTTTTGAAAATAAGTTCTTTGTAATGGAAAATTAAGTATATAAATTAGAGGAAGGCAAGCAGGTGTATATTAAAATCCAATTTTGCCAATTTTCAAGCAACTTTTTTAGCTTCTATTTTTTCTGGTAATCTATTATCTGAAAAGGTAAAACAGTAATTTGGGAACGAACCCAGTAAAATTGAAGATTTTTAGGTAAAAGACACCACTATTTTGAAACACTAATGACGTTCTGTATTGCCTTTAACGCGCTAAAATTTGCCACTCGGTTCTTTAAAGCCGCATCACCGAGCTGTTTATTTAAAGTCTCTTCTTGAAACAGCAGCAATCGCCACCTTTAGTGTTTGATTTGAGCACAGTGCCACTCCTAAGCAGTAATATAATTAAAGATGTGCCTATTCCTCCATGAATTAGCCATAGCTGTGCAGAAGCCTACACGGACCAACAGCATTGCCACCATTATAAAATATAAACAGGCTCCAGTCTTCATCAAATAGGGGGCACAATTTCTCTGAAAGCGTAAGTAGTATAGGGACCAGCAAATGTAAAATTAACAGTCTGTTTCTGGAACATCTGTACTTTTTTGAATAAAAGGAGAAAAAAAATCAGCCTGAAAAGAGACAATTATTGTACTGTCTTTCTTAGATATCAGAGAAAGAATTTTGAAATTCATCAAAGCTAACCTTCTGTTATGTACAACAGGCTAAGCTGAAAAGAATGTTAACAAGTTCAATTTTCATTCAATCAGCACTACTGCTCTCTGAAATGTTTCATTGCAGGAAAGAAATAAAAATAATCTATATGGTAATTATGAGGATGAATCCCCCAGTAACTTTCAGCTACATGAAAGGTCAGTTCTATTCAAGATATTTTATCAGTCCCCTGCACATACTCCTGTCCTGTCATTTTAAATCTGAACAGCATTTTATTTTCCCATTTACAGCTACCTGCAGAATTAAGTACTTAAGCCAAATAAGAAAGGGGGAAAAAAAAAGAAAAAAAAAAAGAAATGTTGAATGCTGGCAAAGGCTATAATAGCATGGAGATAAATCGTTCAGCTGCTCTCTCTCAAGCCTCTGGGGCTGCAGATTTTTCTTCTCCTGGTGCACTGTGGGTATTCAAAACTTGTTCAACATGATTTCATTTCATTTCAGGCACTGCCTGAGAAAACTAAATTACAGAATCAATCATACAGAAGGTCAGAGTGAGACTTCATTACAAGTATTGCATGCTTGCATGAATATCTTTCATTTATGACTGACCCAATATGTCACAATAGCTGTCTAGTAAAAATAATCCACTTTCTGAAATTGATGTACTACTGATGTCAATGCTACTCAGCAGGCTGGGCAGATTATAGAGAGGTGTTAAAAAAAGGAACCCTCAGGAGCACCAGGAGTAGTTTTATAGAACTGCCACATTTTGCAGATTAAATAATTTTTGTATGGCCAGCTCAACAGAAAAGAAAGCATTAATAAAAAATACTGGGGTTTGATTTTTAATGAGGATATTGCTATTGATTTCTACTTATTTATATTCAGGTATTTATATGGACAGCATTTGCATCGCATAAATCCATGGCTTTCTTTGAAGTCATCATCAATGCTCCATTTTTCAGCAGTTCATTTTTGAGTATCAAGATTTTATTTGCATATTATTAAAATATGAAAGTTAATCAAACTGCTTTCATTTTATCTCCTCTTTTTGTTGCTGTTGTCTGTTTTTAAGTAAAATGCTCTTCAGTAAGATAAATGTGTTGCGTTTGTTGCCATTATTAATGAAGTTAATCAGTATCGTGACAAATTGTCACTCTCTTTATAGCACAAGCAACATGCCTGGATCTGGCTCCTGTATATCAGAAACTACCTTATTCTTAATAAAATGGCCAATTGTTAACTCATCAATACAGTCTTTTAAAAATTCCTAGGGCTGATTTATCATGAGAATAAACATTTTTCTTGCACCATGAATTAATTTTCAATATAACACTATCCAATCTGTTAAAAGATATATTAAAAGAGCATGTTCAAAAGAATTATTTCTTTTTTGGTTTTGTTTTGTTTTCTTTCCTGGTCTTCCTGTGGGAAATATGTGAGGTACTTGCAAAAGTATTATGAGGTAGCTAGCCAACTCCATACCCTAAGGGAGACATAGGAGAACCTTGACATAACCTATTTTTAACCATGCCTCTGGCAATTCTGCATTCAAGTTTATAGGTGAACATGTCAGGTAGTACATAGAAAAAAGCCAAAGACACACAGTATTAATCATAATTCTGTCCAAGCCCATTTTATTTTTTCAACATTTGTGATTTAAAATCTCATGACATTTCTTCAAGGTGAAATTCTTCTACTGGACTTTTCAACAGGGCAGGACTACATTTATCTAAATTAAATACTGCTTACAGTAAAGCTCTCTAATGCTTCAGAAGATAAGCAATAAACTTGCTGTAGTTCATATTACAATAATTTAACTTTGCATTCAGCTAAAGCAGCTTTAGTGATTAGCAATACACTATTAATACAGCCTTTAAAAAGATGATTCTAGTATCACTGCAAAAGAACATTGTTCTGTAAGTGTATACGAACATCATAATTATTTTACAGTCCCATCTTTAGTTCTTTCAGATATAGTAAATTCAATTGACCATGAAATGAAATTTCATAGTCAAAATGCCTCCTTTACATTTTTTTTATTGCTGCAATAAAGTTTTTATAGCTCCAAGGCAAGGTAATTCATGAAATGTCTAATTTAAAGATGAATTCTAATATTATTAATAAATATTTACCAGTTTAATAAAGTGCACATTTTCAGCATAAAATATGATATACTGTTTTCATTTTCTATTTTTGAAATACAGATTAACCACTGGAAAATCTCAGTACTAAAGATAGCTAGGGGAGTCCAGGGCAAACCTATGCAAGAACCCTCTTAATATTTTTGAAGTTGCTAAATTACCCAGCATTTGAGCAGCACAAAAAGATCAATAACTAAAATACTGGGGAATAGGTCCTTCCATCTGGTAGCAAAACACACAACTTGCAGTGACAGGCAGGCACCTGGCCCATGAATCTCCCCCTCTCCTCCCCACCACATCAAGCAATTCCTTATCTGGGAACAAATATTCCTGTGGGACAAAGCAACACACAAGCCCTCAAATCACATCTCTGGAGTGGCCACTACCCTGAAAAACACAATTGAACTTGTGGTGGTACAAGCTCCTGCGGGCCCTCTCTTCGACCTGGGTCAAAGTCTTGCCACTGAAGCCAACAGGAGCTCTGTCATTAATGTCTGCATGGCACTAGCTAGTGAAGGGGCAGGAAGGAATGCCTCTCATGGGGTTGGAGAAGGGCTGAGAGAAGAAGTAGCTGGCCAGAGGAGGTGTCCTCAGGCAGGAGGTGTGAAGGTGACCACACAGCCTTTACTTGGGAAAAATCACATTTTAGTGAAAGCAAGCAGAATGAAAAGCCAAACCTACGGCAAGTTACAAACCATGTGGTAACATCAGGGAGACTGTTACACATGTAATGTAAGGCTGATCTAACCGTGACCTTCACTACATCTTCCTGAGTGCCTTTCACTGAATTCAGTATACACACCCTCTATTCAGTTTTCACACACAAAATCCCTGGCTCTAAAACCTATGGCATTACTGATCTCCTCTTCTTGTGCTATCACCCAACATGTCCAGAGGGTGCAGAAAGCCCAGGCAAAATGAGTGAGATGCAGCAAGAAGGATCACACCCTTCCAGGCCAACCACGCCTGCAGAGGCTCTGAACTCTGCCTGTGGTCTATGGTTACTCCTCCACGCGTGCTAGCTACTTCACAGGACTTCAGAGGAAACGTTCACACTTGCAATGAAGCCTGCAGCCTAGAGAGTTGAAGGGAAATGTTTGCTGTGCATTGACTTGTAAATCTCTAATTAATTGTCACTCACCAGAATAATTAAACACAACAAATGATTTACATGAAATCAGAACATGACAACACGATGACCTTTATTATAGACAAGCAATCAATCTGCAGTTTTATTCCACCAACTTTAGCAAAAGGTTCTACGAAACCACTGATCAGAATAAACATAGGCAAAACGTTCAGCTAAACATTCACCCTCTCTTCCATATGCAATAGAGAAGTTAATGCTAATTGTACCATTGAGTTTGAAATGCTAAATATGATTCAGAGCTACATCTCAGCACGGGGAATGCAAATACTGTGCATGCCAGCCCAGGGAGCAGCAGGCATAGGAAATGCTCTCCAACACGGAAAGGGGAAGAGGAGGAAAGTGGAAACTGTCTGTGTGCTGCCGTGGAAGCAGCAGATACCTGCAGTGGCCATGTACGCTCCACCACTGCAGCCTCCATGGCAGCCTTGGGCACAGGGTAGTCTTTTTATGACCCAGTCCTTCTATATGCAGTGGTGGTACTGACGCTACCTACCACCTCTTCCACAAGCTTAAGAAATTGCATTTCCATTTGCATAGATCTATCCCATGCCACACAGAGAACATGGAGATTTAATTTATTTGCTTATTTGTTCATTACTGCTGGCATAGCGCCCATCTCCCTTTCTGAGCTATTCCCAACATCACGATTTCAAGAGATCACCGATGACCATGAAGTGTAGTCCCCACACTTGAAACACAGACAAGTAGTTTGCACAAAACACAGTAGCACTGCCCTGTATCTTAACAGCAATGTTTATCTCCATGAATCCATCAATGTTAAACACTTAAAAACTTCCTGGGCACCCCATGAGCCTGTCAGCACGTACCATTCCTCACCAGGCACATGGCCGTTCAACCACCAGCAAAACCTTGGTGCACCAAAACGCCAAGAAATCACACTCATCTCCCGAGGGGTTAGCCAAAACCAAGAGCCACAACGAGCAGGACCTACCATGTGCAGCCCGTTGCTGTGGACGCCCCCGTCTTGCTCCACCAGGTTCCGGGAGATGGTGATGGAGGGCAGGTCCAAGCTCTGCGGAGGAAACTGCGGCGTGAACTCGCTGCCTGGCGCGGGCAGCTGCTCTCCCAGGCCCGCAAACGGCAGCAGGACGTCGGCCATGCCCAAGCCGGGCTCCGCCTCGGGCGGCGGCGTGATGGGTGGGATCTCAAACTCCTCGTCGCCCAGGCTCGGGGTGTGGAAGGTCTGCTGGGGAGAGCACAGCACAGGTGTCTGTGAGGGCACGCGCGCCCTGAGGCCGCGTGGGCGGCTGCCATGGCCTCCCTCCCGGCGCCCACACTGCGGTCATGGCACCAACAAAGGGGCTTTGCGAACTTCTCCAAGTCAAGATTTAGGTCTCATTATCATACAGTTTTAATGGAGTATCAGTATTAACAGTTTTTTAATGCGTGCTTAATTAGAAACATCTGTCTTTGTTGTGAGGCTGAGTATCAGCTGCGCTGGATTTGGCCGTGTAACAAGCTGCCACTTCACCCGTACATCAGGGCAGCAGCACCAGCCTCTTCCGCGACCCTCCTGCTTCATCACACCCTGTTTGGGCAGCACTCACACCCCAACATGGACCTCACACCTCCCTCCTTTCCTTTCTAACCACTAACAAACATGAAACATTGCAACGGCCTCAACACCTGTTAGCTCTTGAGCCTCGAGCAAGGCGCTTGCTGCCAACTATCCGCAGGGCCGTGCGTGCACATGTCTGCCAGGGATCATCTTTACCCCACGAGGGCTGGTGTCTGCAGAAGCACCAACTCGTACTTGGAAAGCAGGCGTACTCCCCTCATTCAAATTTCATATATTATTTCGGCCCCACTGCTGCTTATTAATAGAAACTGAGCGCTTGAAATTAGGCCATCTCAAATCGGGACCACCTCAACCAAATGGGGCAGCTGGCAATCCTAAGGGGCATGTTGTCTTGTTTTGGACATGCAAAGGGGTTTCTTTGTTTGTTTGTGTTGGTTCAGAAATTGTGGTTGCAGGGAGGCATTGTTTTATGGATTATTTACATTGTTTGAAAGAGTGACTTAATGCCAGTTAATTTAAAAATGATATGTTCAGCAAAAGATCTCATTAGCTGCCGTAAATTGTCATCCTTCAGACTGTTAATGATGATATAAATTAATAACCGCTCGAGAGAAGATGGAAACGGAAACACAAGGAAAACCTTTGCCTGCATATCGAACCTGTCAGCTGTCATTACTGGGCTCACACCAGAAGTGACGAGGTCCTGGGCTGCAGCATGGGAAAAGACTACAGAGAGCCTCCCAACGGCGCTTGGAAGCATGTCCTGCAACTCCAGCCTAAGTGGGAAGGCTGGGCCACAATCTGGGGACACAGGGCATCCATGGCTCCGAGACCAAGGGGGGAATTTTCCTTTCCAGGCAGCCCCGAGTTTACCAACACAAAAGATGGATTGGCCAGGAGAAGTGGTTGGCTGATGAACATCACCCTATGGCTGCATTTGCAGTTATTTTGGCACTAATGTGGTCTAGTAACAGATGCAACTGTAATTTGTGACTCATTTGCTACCCCATTACTGCTTAATGAAATCTAACATATCACATTAACAATACGGATAAACACTCATTCTTGATATGTGGCATTTGGCTGTTTTCATTACCACTGTAATTAACACTTGAAATATTATTTCAATAAATATTTAAGGTGCTTTAAAATGGGTCGTGGTAATCACGACACAGAGACTGAAAACAAAGCAAATATGTGGCTTCTTAGCCTGAAGATGCACCCGGATTATACCGTTAAGGCATTATTTACAGGAATAAAATGGGCTTCCAGCTCAGCCGTGCTTATTGTCTACAATCAGAGTGAGAAAGCTACATCCATGTTAATGCAAAACCACTATAATTAAATACATTGTAATGCAGTAATTGCATGTTAAATTCATGCTTTAATGCATGCACTAACACTTAATCATATTTTTATTCCTTGTTCAAGCAAAGGTGTTCAGTGAGATCAGTATTATTATAGTACAGCTGAACATCTCTTTACATGTCATATTTATAAGATAGTAGTAATTATAAGAATTGGACCTTCCTTCCCCATCTAACACGATAAATTGGAGACAGCTGTATAAATATGTAACACAGCTATACAATAATACAATATTTTACTTTCAAGCCACATTAATCTTAACAGTTATGGCTTACTAGAATAAGGAGAGTATATTGATGAATACCTTGGCATTTTGTAAATGTGAATTTAATTCTCACAATATAACTTGTCCAAATATGTATATATCTTTTTAAAGAAACATATAAAGGACCTAAGAATGAAGATGAAATAGATGTAATTTAAGAAGAAAAAAAGCCCCTCAGTGAAGTAGTCTTAAATCCAAATCACTGGGCTATTCAGACTGTAAAGAAGATCTGAATAGTATGCAATTTGGGATTGCAGAGAGGTGCTGTGATGACCAAGATGGTGTAACATTTGTGAGATTTATCTTACCAATCGCATTTTTTAAAGTTATTAACTCTTCAAATATTTATATTTTACATGCTTAAAAAAAAACCTGTGTGCATGGTTAAATGCCATCTGTACTGAAATGTTCAAAACATTTGTTCCTTTTGATAAAAATGCAAATCTGGAGAACTGTTGTATCAACATATAACAGCCAATGTCTGACACGGTGAATTATCACAGCTGGAATTAAATTGTCTCTGAACAGCTGCTGGCAGCAGAGCTTTCATCAATGTTTGATTCAAATGTAGGAAAGAAATTCAACAGAAAGAAACATCATGTTGTCATTACAGATGGGGTTTGTGTTCATTATCACAAATAACACTAGAGCTAGTGCCAAACAATATTCCCTTATCTAAGCAGTCTTGCTGGGGAAGAAGAGATGGTGACCATTGTATAAATGATTCATAAAATACTACTCTTAATTCTAATGTTCACATTTATCGTTACACCTTTCTACTTATTTTCTTTCAGATACCTTTTTTTAAAAGCACCCAAGAATACCAAGATGGAATTGCCACTTCCATCACACAAAGGCAAGGTTGGCCATGTTTCGAACTATTCCTTATGTTTGAAAGATCATATCTGGCATGTACCCCCTGCATGTGCTTAGCTCTGCCTGTTGCTGCCAGGCCCATCCTGCCCATCTCACCCTGCACAGCCCTTGGAAGCAGAGCTGCTGTTTCTTCAGCACGAGCAAACAGAGCTTCTGCTTGGAGCTGGGTCCAGCTGTAAGAAGGTGCCACCAGAAGAGCAAATATAGGAACATGGGAGGTGACGCACTTTCTCTCTTGATGTAGCTACCTTCTCAAAGCCGGTGACCAAATGGCCAGCTCGACCCCCAGCTCTGACTCTGGAGCTTGCTCTCCATCCTTGTTGGAAGCTTCACTGCCTTTCATCAGTACATGTATGTCAGGCAACAACATCGGATTTGTTTTTCTAATTTAGATGAGTATTAAGAATCCAAATAAAAATTTTGCATCCTTGGCAGGAATTAGCACATTAGCTAATAAGGGCTATTACTAAGCTTGCCTTCAAAACATACACCTACCGTGCCTTTTGTTTCCTTCTGCTTATATTTTTTTCATACATAAAGCAGATTTGTTTCTATTGACATGCTATGTAAGTAACAGCCTTATGGACAGCTAAATTGACTAGTAATGGAGAGCTGTCAGGTTATTTTCTTTCTCATTAAAGTCTTTATTTTGTGCTCCATAAAACACACACAAATTCAGCACTTCACTCTTCAGCCATTCAGAATCTGTTAAATTATCAAAGCAAACAGCAGAATATGAACATAGATAAAAAGAAAAACCATCTACCTCATTTGCAGCAAGAAAGGCATTATTTGCTTCTGCCATGTTCATGTAGTTGTTATTGTTTCCAAACTGGAGAAAAAAAAAAAGAATTTTAATGCATGCCACAACAAGCCTTTCTTTACCCCACCACTTGTATAGAAAAGTAGTCCTGAAAAACAGGTAGGATGTAAATTTGCTGATGATGTTTGGAAGTTAGAACCAAATTGGCTTTTAACATCACTGTTGTTATTGCACAGACCAAGGGACACGGGCTGCAGGTGAAAGATCTCTGAGCGCAGCTCTTCAACCTTCCCTGGCTATGGAGCAAAGTGACCCCTCAGGCTGAGGAATGACTCTGGAAATTAAGTGTCTCATCAAGAAATACCACCCTCCAGAAATGGCATTGTGACTCTACTGCATCTTTCTGAACACACATTATTGTATTTCTACAGGTGATGCTCATCTTGAGGATGGCTGTAGCTAGAAGACCTATTGTACTATTATTCAGAGTGGAGCTGGTTTAAAAGAGATGAAGGTCAAAAGGGGAAGGCAGAGAGTCCACAGCATTTCCTCTACATTTGATTCTCAACACAACAATAAAAAGCTAAACAACTCGCCTCTGCCCATCCCTCCTTCCAGCTGAGCTCCCACATCCCCTGGGAACATTAAGGCCAGAAGACTTCACTGAGGGTTTTACAAACACCAGATACTGAGACTGCTGAGACCTTAGAGGAGTGGAGGGGGCTCAGTGGCCACTTTTTCCACTGAGATGCAACTCATGGATGCGCACATATGGATGGGTCAAGGATGTCATCAAGACATCTCCTTCAAGTGCTCTGTTATGGCCATTGGTTGGTGAAGATAAATGCTTTTCTTTTACAGACTGAACACAGGAAGGAAGGGAAGGAAGAGATGATGAGCATTTGGTTAACTGGCACTTAGTTTGCCTTATTCCCTTAAATGGCATTAGCAAAAAAGCCGGCAGTCTGGTAGCTATTTCTGCTCATTTTCTCAGAGGACGCAAGTACTCAACAGTTCTTGCTTCAAGGAATCAATACTATGCACGTCACGAGCTGCCATGTAAAAACTAAAGCACCAAATTACACATTTCCACATTTCTAATATACAATCGGGCACAGCATGCCACAAAGCAAAATGCAAGTAACAAGAGAAAAGTCTCTGTGCCATCTTTACAATTCCCATCACCTCCCTACTGTTGAAGCCACACTAAACATCCTTAGTGTAAATCTCTATTTTTGAGTTCTACAACTCAACACCAGCAGCCTAACCACTGCCTCAAGTGCATGACAATGAGTAACTCACAGATGACAGAGATTGTTCTTTTTTTCAAACAAGATACCACAGGGTGTCAGAAAGGCATCCTGAAAGGAAACTTGCATAGGGAGCAAGGAGAGGTGGACTAGACACCCACCTCTTGGAGCAACCAAACTTGGACTCCTCAACCATAAAACTCTTCACGTACTCAGTCAAAATTTCAATACGTAATGTGTGCTAAGCAACAGGAGCCTAACAGAATATGTAGTCTCATAGCCAATTAAACTCTGTCATCCTTACTCATTTGGAGACTCAAGTAACATCACCCATTTCAAATGCCCAAAAGTCACCCAGTATTTTAAAGAAAATACACAGAAATGCACTAACAAGCTATTTTTTGGCAAACAAGGATTTGCGTGCGGGCATGTGTGCATATATATATTTTTGGCAAAAGGACTTAGAGCTTAAGCTCACCACTGAGATCAACAGGATAGACTTGCTTGCACGTCAGTGGGGAACTAAGACGTATTTACATGGGAAAAAAAAATCAAATGGCTGCAAAGAAGCTTTTCTTTCCTAGAATAACTTTTTAATACAGTAACTTTTCCTGGTGTCAGTTTTTCAAATTACACCTAAGTGCCAGTAGGTTCAACAGGCAAAGGTGGCTCTTACACTAGGTAAATATTGGGAACAAAAAGCTTGTTTTAATGAGCTTAACGTCCCAGGAGCTAAAGCATCTCAAAAGGGGAATATAGGGGAGTGTTTTTTTTTGTTTTTTTTTAATTATTATTAATCTTAAAGAGTAAAATTTCATGTTGTTTGGATCTACATATGTTCTCCTACTACATGAACTGGTAATGCAAATTGGAAGTGCTCTTCTTTCTTCATACTTTAATAAAGTAAAACAATAGAGAAAATGACAACATAATTTTCCACTTAATATTAAAATTGAGGAAGGAAAATGAAGAAAATCAAAGCAAAAAGCTACAGTTATATGTCCTTAGATTCATTCTGCTATTGGGCTTCAATATTTAAGACTTTGTTTTATATGTTTGAGGCACTGATGTCAGAACCTGGCATAATTAAGCTTTTGTTAATATGGATCATAGCTAAAATGATTTATTTTTTTTTCTCTCTGAATTAAAGAACCATTCAAGGCACACGACAATTATCAGTGAGTATTTTTAAGATTAAACTTCCTTATTATCTAATGGTACCTATAACAACCAAAGAAAATAAAGCGGTTATTATCTTAAGGACCTAAACAATTCAGAAAACAAATTAAGCTTAGAGTGAAATAAGAACTGGGTTAGAAATCCTCTTCTGAACAGTTAGTCTGCGAATGTAATTACTGAAGAAACTACAGCTAATCAGCTGTGAATTGTATCCATTAATTAGTATTTGCCCTGGAGAAATGAGAAAAATCAGTAACAATGTTAACACTGCAATGCACTGATGAGTACTGAAACACAGGGCCCTCAGCATTTAGTCAAGCAGGTGGCTCCAATGGTCCAAGTAATTTAAAAAGCTCTCACCTGAAGTGCAGAGCTGGAATTACAAAGCACTTCTTGCATATCTTTGTATCTATATAAGGCTATAATTAATGGCTTTTAATTTAGAAACACTTTGCGATCAGCTGGGAACAGTTATAAATCACTCTAACTGGAACAAGGGGTTCTTGTCTATTTTAGTAAAATAATTTTGAAAAGAAATATTTTTTTTTGAGGGGTGAAATGTCTCTTGTTGCAGTCAACAATCTTCTGAAGGATCCCCTGCCCAGAGCCCTTGGAAGCAGCACAGAGCATTCCTGCCCTTGGCAACAGGCGGCCAAATCCAAGGCTGGAGGCAGCAATTGGCCCTGCTGAGCTGCACTTTTGGGTGTTCCTCCTGTTGCACTTCAGTGGGACAGAAAATGATTGAGATGCAGCATCTAGCCAGACTACCTCCTTGTCTCAAAACACTCTGCAAGCTACTCAGCCATGGTAATTAGGACCATTTTGCAAAAACCTTTGCAGCTCAAGGTCTAACTCTTATTGCTACAGGGAATAAAAAGTGTTCAGCCTCCTTCGGCAATACACATCATAAGCCCATTTTTACCAGAATAGTCATAAATCCTACATTTTCAAGCAACATCTGTGATGATATCCAAATGAAAGGCACAGTAGTCTTACAACCCACTATTTGTTTTCTTTAACTTTAGAAATTCAGCAAAGCACTCTTAAGTTTTGATAAATAAGACCAGAGTACTGCGACAAATGAAAGACTATATCAACATGCTGATGTCATGGAAAATGACTGCAAGTAAATGAAAACTTTTCTGATTTTTCTGTGAACTGTAGCTTTCATTCTGTATGCAAATCACTGCACCAAAACTATTACAGTTTAGTCCTCTGCCCTTGAGGGTAAAAGAGAACTTGTATTTCAGCTTGGCCCTGCTGAAATGGGTAAGAATGGACCTGAAGGCTGCAGTGAGATTGACTGTCTCCTTACCAACGCCAAGTATACAGTGTCAAGAAAATTAATTATTTCTAAAATAGCTTGTTAAAGCTCTTCTCCCAGCTTCAACCACCAAAACTGAAGCCCAACATCTAGCTTCATTAATCTTCTATCGGAAAGGTGCATGTATATAATACTAAGAGAAAAATCACTCACTTTTCCCCAGCCTGTGCCCTAGCAAAGACCAAATCAACAACTTGAGCAGGCCCAGGCTTTACAGAGTATACAAGGGCCGCATTTTTACTAACCACATGCTTTCAAAAAACAAGTATCATGAGCCAAATCTTAAGACATCAATCTACAAGTCAAGGGATTTGCTGCTTTGAATCATCACAGCACTATGCTATTTGAGCTTTCAAGCTATCTTCTGCATTTATTTGAGTTTTTTTTTTCTGCTCTTGAAAGCCCTAAGGCTAATGAATTCACACGAATCAAGGAACTGGTGTTTTAAGATAGAAGTCTTACATGGTGAGCTTCATTAAAATAAGAAAAAAAATCTTAGGAATTGGGAATACAGATCAGTGATTAAATGTTCACAGAGTTCAAATTCCTACCTCCAAAAAAAATCTTCAGAAATCTCAGAAGGTTAAATAGAGGCTATTGGCTGAGTGCTTCCTTTGAACTGTGATGAGTCAAAAGCCACTGCAATAGAAGTTCACACTACAGAAACACTCTGGTATCTGCAAATCTGAGTCATCATAGTCCATGACCGAAAGGATGAACTTCGAAGCTCTTATAGATACACAGAATAAAATTCTAGACTTTCAAACATAAGTGGAAATTTTGTTATTGACTAATTTTAATGAAGAAATTAATTACTTGCTGTTTAGTCATCAGACTTTACAACTTTTGCACATTTTTGCCTTAAATCAGCAAAACTGTGGTGAAACTGACTTCAAAAACATTAGAGCTCATGCCCACTACTTGGTAGTATTTGCCCACTACCCGAAAAGGACAAATACAGAGATGCATAAGTAACTTAGAATTACTTATTTATCTTCGCTTACTCATCTTCAAAGAACAAAACTGTATTTTTATAATCATAGTATTTTTATGGTCAACAGTAAATTTAATCAGGCAAATCCATTAGATTATTTTTACATAATTCTTCCTCATGGTTAATTTAAAAATGCAACAACAAGGAGATCAATACCATGGAAAGACTTACTGTTGCTGCAAGGAATAAAACAGAACCCTGGAATGCGAATACATGTTATAGAAAGAAAATTTCAAACAAAATGTTCTGTAATGGGACTAAAACTCATTTTATCGTCTCAGAACATACCAGGAGGTAGGCAAGATATTTGGCTTAAAAAGAGCATAATTCTATACTAAAAGATTACATTTCATAAACTAGGGAATAAATAAAAGATTTATTAGAAAAGATTACAGAATTATTTTATTTGAAAAGCTATATCCCAACCCTTACTGGGAAACAGAGTTCAAACTTAACAATGATGACACTGATAGCCCTTCAATAATCAATTGTTAATGGTAATTCAGAATACTCATTTTAAAGTTTCTCAGAATAGGGTATTTACACTAAATTCGCATCAGCTTCATGAAGAACTATGACCTGAACCAGTACTAAATTAGCTTCTGTCAAAGTACTATGCAGTTATCTTCTTGTATTCATATTTTAGAGAGCTATACATCCAAATTTATCATTTGCAATATCAATTTATTTCTTATAGAAAGTGGCAGCCTCAACAGATTAAATTTCCAGTACTTCTGCAGTAAAATTACAAGCCATATTTTTAAAATATGTCCATTAATAAAAATCATTCTTTTATGGTGTGAACATGCTCATACTTTCATACAGAATAATAGCTACTTGCACAAACATATATTATGGCAAGGATCTCAGCTCTATCTTCATATTTGGCAAATTAATTCCTCAGAGGTTACACTATCCTTAGGAGTAAAAAGCAAGATAACAATCCCAAAAGATGTAATTACAGACCAAAACTAAATTACTTTGCAGGTCTAAGTACTGTATCTTAATAATTTCACTGGAGAACATCTTCACTGCATTTGGGCAGATTTGATTTTGCTGCCTGACCAATAATTACAGCTCTGGCAAATACAATGTCTGATAAGGACATCAATTAAGAATAAGCATTGTGTTATTCAAAAAAAAAAAAAAATCATCATGTTCACAGCCTGTCTGATTGAATGAAATGCCAAATTAAATTAATGGAGATTGCTAAGTCTAGCTGGCTGGTGGGGAACCATGCAGAAAGTGGGACAGCATAGACAATAAACTGTCTGTAATTAAAAGATGAGAAGCTGGACTAATGCTACTTCAGCCTGATTACGCCAAACAAAACAATATACACTAAAATTATTCTGGCAGGAAAAGTAGAGGGAGAGAAGGTGGGGTTTTTTTTCCTTAATATCAAATAGCATCTTCTATGGACACCGCTGTCCTCATCAGAGATATTAAACACTACAGAAAATAACATCTAAGTATTATTTGTTCTCATCATGAAACACAGTTTACTTCCCTAATAAATGTAAAGTAAAAGACTAGAATTCTCCAATCACTTCCATATCTATGCATCCAGCTAATCTCTGTAGAGGCTTTACTTTTAAGCATGATGTGTTCATAGCAGGAGCAAAGTGCTCTTTGGGGAAAGGAAGTCCTTCCTGACAGCTGCAATACTTCTGAAGCAGTAGGTGGTATTCATATTATCTTATAAAATACAAGTATTTTATTTTTGCTAGTAGAAATGATGAGGCGGATCTTCAGAGCTGGTTCATAGATATAATATCAGTGAAGCTGTTAGAGATTTATACTCTTAGAGATGAGCGAAGCATCTTTCTAAACCTGAATTTTAAAACCTTATAAATAAATAAAAAAGTCGTTTTAACCCAGATAAAGCGCACAGCCTCGATTTTGACACTTCTTAGATACGCGAAGAAACCTGGGTGGTTTTCTGGCACGACTATTTGAGGAGACAACACTCATTGCCAGCTGCAAGGAGTATTATTGACTGCAGCCAGCCACCCGTCCCTGAGGCCAAGACTGGAGGATGCTCCGTGGTTTGAAGGAGCCGGAGAGCTGGACCAGCTGCAGCTAAAGGGATCTCCATCAGGTCAGCCTTCAACCACATGCCCACAAGCAGATAACGCATCCCAAGGGCACTAGCCACCAAAGCACTCTGCATACACACTCAGTGTATGTACAGATAAATAAAGAATGAACCTTTCTGTTATCAGAAGATACAGGTTTTGCAGATCCTGATGCACCGGACCACGTGTTAACAAGTATTATACCTGTCAAGTTCACACTTGAGCCCTTCAATCCACATCCTTACAGCAAATGTATACAAAGTAGTTCTAATAGCACAGTACCACAGAAATCAGCTTTTTGAGATCAGTTACAATATTACTCTTATTTTCAGGAGACCATGTCTCCTGGAGTAGATCCCTGCCCTACTGGCTTCTACCTGCAAATCTCCACTGAGAGATGTTGGTGCATGTCGGAGAAACCCACCTGGGGAGCGTTAGTCTCACTCCCTGCAGCTAGCAGACCTTATACACAACAGTTGATTCCATGCGTTTCTTCCAAAAAACTTCTCTAAAATATTCCACAGGTTTCCTGCCTTCTGCTGAGCTGTGCCCCACGCACTGCCACGGGCACCAAAAGGCATTTCTGCAGCGGGTCTTGCACCACAGAGCTAAGCACCACATGCTAAGGAGCACTTCCATGATGAACTGGCCAACAATGTACAGGACACAGCATGTTAAAATAGATGGATCTCAGCCCCCAGTCACATCCCTCATGCTGAATTTCAGGCAGATGAATAATCTCATTACTTGCTCATTAATTATTAAATCGGTACATAAGTGTCTGCACAATCATACATCTGACAGCCTTTTGATATTTAAAATCTTAAAAGCCTTTAATTCAGTGAGACCATTCAGATTCCTATATTTGAGTCTTAAATGTCTGCAGCACTAACTTGTTTTGATTTTTTTTATGCATTCTCCATGCTTATAGCCAGAAAAGAAATCCCAGTGGGAGAAAATACTTGAGCAAGGTCCTAAAGAAAACAGACATCTTTATATTTTATTCATATATCCTCAAATCTCTGTCAGACACACTGTTTGCAAATACTGTAGATTTAAAAGTTTTAGGAAAGCAATTAGAATGAAAATATTTGAAATTACTTTAAAAGCTTTCAGCCAGCAAGTAATAACTTTGACAATAATAATAAAAAACACTGAGTTAATCTCTCTAATTTCCTTTCTCTGCAAAATGAGGCAGGTGGAAAGGAAACTGAAGAGCTCCGGAATAATACTGGAGGATTCCTGGAAGAGTTTATTCACCGAAGTTTGAAGCTCAGTTTTTGTCTGTGTTAAGTGTGAACAGGCTTCTCAGGATTCAAGCTCTGGTTGGATATTACATATGTCAGATTTGGTAATGCCAGGTGTAAATGTGGAGTTCCAAAGCTGAGTGCCTCACACTTCCTCAGAGAAAACCCCGGGATTGGGCCCTTTGAGAAATACTTTTTCTCAAGAGTGTGGTGCAGACAATATCTGTTATTCTTACTGAGATTGCCTTCTTAATGTTGTATTGTCCTATTTGTGTTGTAAAATGTGAGAAAAATACCACCTGGTACTCCTCAGGAAATGGTTGATCTCTAGAGGTCCCTTAACCATTCTGTGATTAGTAACTTTTAAAGATATTTATTGCAGGTTTTGCAGTATATGTGTGGAAGTGCTTTGCTACCAAGGCCGGTGCATCAATAGTGCATTGAATTCAGGATAGCAGTAGGTGTGGAGAAACACAGGAAAGTTGTCTGCAAGGAGCACTGTGGCTTCTCTGCAAGGGCTGCTTGCATTATGTTCCTGATCGCTCTGCTGAACTAAATGAAGCTAAATCAAACTA
>JAVCKT010005011.1:0-10828 GCA_032273925.1 Rhynchotus rufescens
ATATATTATAAATTATACCATGCATTCATTAACAAAATATACAAAGCCAACAGAAATACAGCTTAAGCCTGAGCGTACATCATCTACAACCTAAAGAGGAAATAAAGCATCAAGGTGAGGGGGGAAAAATTAAAAAGAGAGCATTTCACACATCACATTTCCATCTGCAACAAAGTGTTTTTCCTCAAACCGATTTAGTGTTTTGTTAAATTGACAGAAAACATTAAAATTCCTGAAAGTATGAAGATACACTCAGAAAGAGCACGTGTCCTGCTGAGATGTCCTGATCAAAAGCAGCCGAGCCCGCTTAGCTCGGCCACCCTGTTTTGTTCATGCCCTTCCCTCCTTGTTCCGGAGGGAGCAGAAGCCAAAAGGGAGTCAGGACAACATGCAGAAAAACAGATTCAAGTTAGAGAAACATCTTTGTGGTCCGCAGTAGATAAGAGTTATACTGGAGTAGAGATGGTTGGGAAACACTGCAAAATAGTCCCATTTTATTTCAAAATAAGCATTTAAGTATATTTTATTCTCCACTGTCTATAAAAATAGGTTTAAAACAAAATTGTATGATACATTTCTCTTCAATCACTTTTAGGGTATCTTAGATAAGGGTATTAAGACTTTAAGAAATTTACTACTAATGATTATTGGGTCAGTCTCAATATTAATACTGCTTCAGCTACATTCTGTCACAACAGGAAAAAAAGCTTTAGAAGCCACAGTAATATAAAATTTAAAATCAATGGTCTCTTATTGCAGCAAGGAAAAAAAAATCCACCTGAAAGCAAGAACGTAGCCAACAGTGCTGTTGCTTCCAGAGGACTGGCTTCTAAGCAGTTATCTATCGACACACCACTGCACAGCAGCGGATGATGCTGGTTTCTTGTGATTCTTCAGAGTTAAATCTCTTCTGGGTAGGTTTAAAAAGGGCATTCTCAGATTTTCAAAATAAATATGGACATCTAAAGCAAAGTCTTGTGATTGACTGAATCCTACAGATGTGTCAGTGGTAATATGCAGCTGGCTAAAACTGTCAAGGGAAACTACATTTAATATTCTCAAACTTACTCTCAAAATAAACCAGGAGTCACCCAATCCCTATCCTCAGGCACTCTTTGCATTCTCAAACATTACTAAAATTTACACTCCAAGTCAGATCTGGCTTTTTACACATTCTTCAATTCTTCTATGTAGTATCAACAGAATAGAAGCACTACACTGTTAGAAAAAAATAGAGAGGTCAAAGTTGTCTTTTTTTTAAACCTTTTTACAAACAGTCTCTAAAGATTCTTAGAAAGGCCTTTTCTACGATTACACTTTAACAAAATATTTTATATATGCTATGTTTTGTTAGAGATATATTACTATTATTATTAGAGATGGTTCAATAGCTGCTGGTAAAGTCTTCCTCATGCTTCATTCTACTATATGAAACAATGACAATCCTAACACAAATTGAGCTGAAAGCTATTACACTTTCAGACTTGTTTCATGGTCTAAGATGGCTTAATACATGAGCAACCTTTTTCTTCTAAAGGCTTTTATAGGGTTTAAATGTTATATTACTATCATATATTACACAAAAGTCTGCTACTAAATCATATCAGAAGCAACTTGCTGGCCGCAGGCATCTCTTGCATGTTAGGCAAGTCTACATTTTACAGCAGCATTTAGCATTGGTTCCTCTTCCAAAGCTTGTTAACAATCAACAAGAGATTCCAGCTGCCTTAAAAAATATATAACTTCACACTCAATAAAGGGTAAGGACTCACTTGACTGGAAATGTAAGTCATTGTATAGCATTCCCAGATAAAAAGGAATTCAGTATCAGAGACTAAAGGCTACTCATTTATGAAGTCCTAGTTGACAACCTGGTCTCCAATTGATAAAATCTGTGACAAATACTGCATTTGACATTTCCATTTTAGGGAAAAAAAAGAGAGAGAGAGAAAGAGAGAGAGAGGGGGGGAAAAAAAAAATCAAAAGTTCATTAAAGAACCCCAAACTTTTAGCCACATCCCAGAACAGAAAGAAGCTGAGGAGCAGCCTGCTGCAGTTGCAGTGTTTAATGAGTCTTCTCAATGAAGGTGACTCCTCCCTCCAGCAGGAAAATTCAGCATCTATCACTGTACCAGTCACTGTTATTGATCTGAAGCAATTCAGTTACCACTTCAACCATGTTGTTGTTGTGTTTCTTCAGCAGCTGCAGGTTTAACTGCCTGTCACAGAATCCCATCTCGCACAGACTGGATAGAAGAGTGGCAGTGTGCTCCTCTGTAACTGTAGGCTGCTTAAAACAAAAAGGAATTTCAGAACTGTTTGCAAGTGTCTCTCTGAATGCATGCTATAGGTTAGACTACACTACAAAGACCTTAGAGTGTCACAGGATAATCTCTGCAAATGACTTTAAAATCTGCAACTCATTTATTCTTCTGAAAAAACATTCAGTTTTGCAGAGTAGGTGGGAGAAGGGCAAGTGACACTATCTGATACAGTTATAGTAGCTAAGCCTTGTAAACAGGCTTTGGCCTATGAACCGTCTTCTAAAAATGAGTGTTTGTTTAGTTTTAGCTGCAATACTCCTGCAGCCTGATAAATAGCTAAATAAACAAAAGCACCACCACACACCACCCAATTTTAAGTTTCCAAATAGCCACAGAGAATTCAGTGGAGTGCCATGGCCTGTAAAGACAGTCAACATATTGAAGAATTAAAAATAGTGTTCCAAATACACTTTATGAGGTGTAGTACTACTCAAGGCTAGAGAAGCTCAGTCTTTGCTCATTCCAACTCATGGACTACATCATGTAGTACTATATAGTGCACTATTAAAAACAATTTATGAAGTAGGCACCTGTAATTTAAAGGTCACCATTTATAGATCTCAGAGTTACCTGTTCTGTAATGGGTGGCCCAGCAAACAGGGCTTTGTAGGCAGAGGCAGCAACTGACAAAGCTCCTTTAACCAGGCCCTCTGCAATGCTGCTTCCTTGGGGGTGTCTGCAGAGAAGTTCAGTATTAATTTACAGGCGGTAAAGTCAGATCAGAGTGAATTCTGTCAGGACTCTAAGCCTCTTCAATATTCTGTTCTGTTTTGTCTGCTTTATTCCTCTAGTCCCAGTACTATAATTTTGTAGGACATCTTACCACGTCCACATCTTGGGAATCCTGAGATTCAAGGGGAAAGAAAGGGTATGGGGGATGACAGCACAGAATTTTGGAATTCATCTTTTCACCTGAAACTCATCTTAATACGCTTTTGCTCACCAATTCTCAATACTTCCCATTTGTGTTTGAGTAGAAAGTGACATCTTATGAGAATAGTCTTAAATAATATCAGCTGAAAAAAGAAAAAGGAAAGGGTGGGAGGAAGGGGAAAAGGGGGACACACTTTCTCCAAATATACCAGCTATGCGAGATCTCTAAATTGGTGCTTTTTGCTACATGCTTGTGTTAATTACACAGTTCTTGTCTTAAAAGAGGAGGCATAGAATAAACTGGAGTTGTGAAAACAGCTGCTGTTTTGTTACCTTGAATATTCTGAGCACTTTGGTTTACTAGTTCTAAATCCAGAAGATCCAGACCCAAATCCAGATCCAGAAGATCCATGACCGTCTTCACCTCTGGGCTCTAGAAGAGAATCAAATTATACCAACACGTACAGTTAATAAACTGAAGAAGCAATGCATAGATTTATATATAAGATGGAAATGAATAGATTCAGTCTACAATTAATACTTTCAAATTCAGTTATCTAAAGGCAGACTAGATGTCCAAGATTCTCACTGCAATCAATGGTCAAAAGAACTCCAGAAACACTTTGGCCAATTAGTCAATATGTGTTTACTTCAACAGGGGACGAACTGCTGTCTGAGCTACCAATGACTGTAACAGCAGTTTAAATACACGCTCATGAGATCCTTTAGCCACCTTCCTCTCAAACACAACTTCCCAAATGTCTGCAAAGGTCTCTGGGTGAAATTTTACCAACTTTAATGCCTAGAGAAAACCTCAGCATTGACACTTGGTTAGCTTTCTGCTTTCCCCAAGAATTGAATATCATGCTCACAACTAGATGCAAGAAACAGGCACAAACATACAGCTATCAAGCACCGTTAATACCTTCTCTTATTTGATCAAGGGGAGTGGAAGAGACATCCTCTGAAGTTGGTATGTTTGGTTCTTGGTAGTCGTGATTCTGAAGAGAAGCAAGATTCCTGAGAAAATGAAGCACAACAATTAGGTATGCTTAGAACAAAAGTAGGGAAAGTACTTGGGTAAAGTCATGATCTGTAAGAAAAAAGATTCCCCCCTTCAGGTTCAAGTAATCGGGAAGTACAAGCTTTTAAGAAGCTCCAGGACTTAGGGTATTCACTCTAATATAGACAATACTGGTTTTTTTGCAACAATTTCTATTTGGACACCCAGCTTAAGCACAATGGCTTGCAGAGCCTGCAGCAGCTCTAATGTAACCATTTTATTCAGACTAAAATACATACATGTCTGTGTGCTGTATGGTGCCCATGGTCTCTGGAGGTACTTCAGCCAGCGTTGGAGAAGTTGTTGAAGCATCACTGATACTGGGGATCGGTGGCTGGCTCCCACCCTTTGGATTCTCTGCTTGTGTTTCAGGTTCTCCTGTTTTTTCCAAACTGGGCTGAGAAAGAGCCGAGCTATACATGGACTCTCCTAACGGACGGCTGGTGTCAAAACACTCAGGGAGAATAATGATGTAATCCTCTGATGAAACTGAAGAGCCTTGACTTTGAACATCATCTGTAGCATCATCATCATCATCAGAATTGCCAGTATCACTGCAGGTGCTTGCTTTCTTCCCAGACAATGGGAGTTCCTCTTAAGAGAGAAAAAAAGGTTAAATATTATAAAAAGAGCCCATTATTTTCATGTAATAAAGACTGTATACTCCAGGATAAAAAAGTTACTGTAAGCAACTGTAAGCCCTTGCTGCTGGCATTAGTGGTATAATTTTTGAGGAACAAGTCAGAGATGGAAAAAGGAATAAATCTTCCTATTAAATTTATGCAGCATACACCCTATACTGAGAAACTGAAAAGAATGGACTTCATGACTTAAAACCACACATCGAGAGCAGTTCATAGTAAGGAGAACTCTGAAGCAACGTGCCCAAAATATGGGGACACTAGCAACGCTTAAGGGTACGAGCACGTATCTGAACACCTCGCTAGCACCCTTGTGTCTCAATTTCACTATGCAACACAAAGCTGCTAGAATAGCTGCATGTTCAGAGTACTGATACCAATTTTCTGATGCAGTAATGGGCATTTTCTAGAACAGTGTCAGAGCTCTTTTTGCATCTGATTTTTCTGCAGTCTCTGTTAACAGTTTTATCTTGCATTCAAGAAGACAGACGTCTTGACCCAATTTACTTACCACACTCATTTTCTCTCATTGCCTCCAAGTAGCAGATCTTCACTTCTTTTACTTCTTTTTTGGAAGTGTAGTTAGTTTTCATCCTAGGAAATTCCTCACTTACCACATTGTAACCGAAGGCATTGTCTAGTGTTTGCAAAGAGTCTAAAAAAGAAACAACATCCCACACAATTAAAATATCAGTATCTGCTCTGCAAGCCAACTTGCAGCAAATGTTTGGCTGCAAAAAGAGAGTAAAATAAAGACACAGAGGCTAACTAATAGTACCCACTCTGCACAGGTTTCCTTTGTGGGGGCTTATGGTCAGGTGCAGCATCGAGGGTTAGAGAGCGAATGACCGTTTCGCAGACAAATTGAGTCCCACTCATATCTTCTTCCCCTTCCTCCTGGCTCAACGTCTGCTCAGCTCTCATTTTTACCATGCAAGCATCAGCAGTAAAGCAGGTTTCAGTCAGCCCTTTGAAAACAGAAGTGTGACAGAAGAATGGAATTACAATCCAATGTAAATAACAGATTTTCCTCAACCTGCCTTTCCTATAAAAAGGTCAACTCCAAGTCTTTCTTAACTTGAAACCTTTCAATTTTAAGAAGGAGGTAAATGTAAAAAGTATTGAGACATATGGAAGCCAAAGCTGGAGTGTTTGAATATAACTCAGTGTACAAAGTACAAAGAACAAGTTTTCAGTCAATTATTCCAACAACTCTAGCAAAGTAACTTTTTTTTTTTTCCTCTGAATTTATTTGTATTTGGCTTCAATTCTACGAAGTGTTAGAGATTGCATAATGAGCCAAACAAAATCCACTTTTCCAGGGGGGACAGAAGGAGGCACAGAAATCAAGATCAAAGAAATTGCCCCACAAGAATTGGAATTCTTTTGGCAAGTAAATCATACTAAATCCAGTGACTGCACAAGAGTCATGACACCCTCCTCCTCCTCTCTCCCCATTGATTACTACTTACCAGGCAGTGGTTTAAATCCACTCCCCTCATTCTCTTCCTCTATCTGACCTAAGCCAGGTTTCTCCAGCAAGGGGTTATCATGCGGCAAAGGGGACATGCATGGAGTCATGTCTGAAAAACAAAGGCAGCAAAAATATTCGGTACTAAAGGAGTAGGAACCTTCCTTCTCTCTTCCCAGAGAGAATCTTTCAGGAACTTTTCTTTTTTTCTAAGGAATATTTCTCCAATGCAGAAGAAATACAGTTACTTTAAAAAATACTTTTGGTGAAACACATGGCTTGCTTAACGTTACATTAGCTCAGCAAAGAAAACAGCAGCATCACTTATTATCTCGGATGTTATGATCTTGATGAGAATGTGGAAAAACTCTCTACTGAAAATATGAAGACCCAACAAACATCTCCTTGGGGGGCTGCAGCCAGGATTAAAATGGAAAGATAAATGGGGAATTGGAAGGGCACTTGTTCTAGCCTGAAGCACAAATAAGCCTTTAGTACAACAAGTTCACATTTTCACAGAACAAACAGTAACAAAATAGTAAGGACAGCACCCCAGAGGATCAGAAGGTGCTTACCAACTGGAGTATTGTGTGGCACTCGCTCCAATTCCTGTACAATATTAATATCCAGTAGCTCAAATGACAACAAATCCTATAGAAAGAAATCCCACACCATTCTTAATTAGTATATCCTGAACTGGAAACCCATCTGGTACTTCATGCATCAGATCCCGTTACCTTAGACTATTTTTTAAGGTCCTGGCATGATTTCAGGTAAAGGGCAGTTTGCTATAGATCCATTTACATCACAGAAAACAGTATACAAGCTGGGCCATAAATGGTGAAAAGCAGATTATTCCCTCATTAAGGGTTACAGAAACATCTAACCCAGCAATTCATCAGGGAAGGTTGTGCAGGACAGAAGATTCTCAGCACAGGGGCCAGTCATTTGCCAGTACTGATCCAGGGACACTTCTGCTATGTAAAATGCAATACACTATCCCAAAAGCAGAGAGCAGCTAAAGCTCAAGCTATCTACGCTCCAGGAACGGCTAGGTACCTATATATCAAACCCAAGATGCAACAAGCTTTACTTTGATCTCTACCTGAATTCCAATAGTTTACCTGTGCAGTGAGGAGATCGACCGATGGAATATAAAATTCTCTCTCATTTGGCAGATTTCTCATCTTTAAAGGAATATTTGGTAGAGGTATTTCAGCCTGCTCCACAAGATTACCCACCAGCTGAGCATCTGCTTCTGTCCTCAGGGATGCATCCTGCAAAAGCATGTTGGGCAGATGGCAAATAGTTCCATGAAGTCTGAGCATCATACATAGTAACTTGGAAAAAACATCATCCATTTTAGGGCCATAAGGACAAGATTCAAGACAGTGAAGATCACTGCAACACTGCAGATTGAACTGAACAATATAAACTGCTCTTTCTACTAAGTAATTCAGTAGAAGTTGAGATACTTGCCTGCTCGTCACTGGATGGTTTATCCTTTTGAGGGGAATTAGAATCCCTGGAATTGTTCTCCAGGCAATCATTATCAGGGGAGGGATCCACAACAATGCTGCACCAGATCCTTGGCCCAAACTGTTCCCCTCTGTGGGACAGTCTCCAGTGAGACGTGTAGATTCCTTCTATATTAGGAGCCACAAACTCAACTGAAACAGTTCCAACTTGTCCTGAGGGCAGGGATGGTACCAACACATCTTTTTTTTCAGAAGATGCCAAGGTCAAATTTCCCCACATAAGTTTTAGCTGGAATAAACAGAAAAAGAAAAGGAAATTTACCGGCAGCTTCTCTTATGCATGCTCAGTACTATGAGGCCTCTCAGTAGAAAAACTGAAATGCTCCTTAATCTCTAAAGTTTGCATAGAAAAGTGGCATCCTCTCCTCAGGTATTTATACATGTTGGTAAGATTCCTCCCTTCTCTTCTCCAGGCTACACAGGCCCAGCTCACATAATCCTTCCTCATAAGATAGATGCTCCAGTCCCTTATTGATCTTTGTAGTTCTATGCAGAATCCTCACTAGAAGTTTCACATCCTTCTTGTGCTGGGGAGCACAGAATTGCACACAATATTACCCTGGAATTAACAGGCCAAGTGAAATCACAATCTCAAATTCTCAAAACATACAAACTTTATCTTCCCTATTTACTATTTAAAAGCAATAACAAAGGAAAGATACCTTTGTATCTGAGCTCCATTCCACATTACCAGTATTTTTCATTCGCCAGTGTTTGATAAACCTTGTTCCTGGCTGCAAGTGAGTCCCATCTGGCAAATTCTCATCCACAAATACTGCACTCAGCCTTGGTACAACTGCTTGGAAGGGTTGGCTTGAACTGGGATAGGAGAAGGGGAAATGGAGAAGAAAAAAATCAAATGTGCTTAGAGGCTTTTGCAGATATTTCAACAACTAAAATAGAATAAATTTATTTTGTCAGCTTCAATCTATAGCACAGCTTCAAAATGAACTTTCTTGCTACTCCTTCCATCATAACTGTAAATGTTGCATTACGACTTTCCTTTGCTCAAATGCATCAAAACAAGATTTGATCATTTGGAAGAATATGCATCATAGATAAAGCACTCAAAATCCAGAGAGAAGAGTTCGATCTCCAGTTGATTTTAGTTTTGGTGCATTTTGGCCTACATTCAGCAGTGCAGAACTTGAATTTTCTCTATCTAAACAGTGTTTGTTTTCATAGAGAAAATAAAGGGATTGACTAAGAGTGGATTTTTTCATTTAAACTACAAAAAACTAGCAGGTGCTTGATGAGCCACAGTCAAAACCAGATGTTAAATTGTCATTCCCCACTATGAATTTTTATCCATTTTTGATAGGCAGGTTCAAAACCTCAACACAGCTCAGGAAATATAAGTTAACAGTGCCCAAGTTCATATTGACTTTGTTCCTGTAGTACCATTTGGTTGACGGAATGCAAAAATGGCAGTTTTGACTTCTCCCCAGGTATAAATAAATCTAATGTTATTTTGAATCTCAGAAAGGTCCTAAATGGAAGAGATGATTTAAGAAATTGTACAAGTTTTAGACCTGGACATTCATAAAAACTAAACAGACGGAAAAATGTAAAGTAGTCCAACTTGCATAAAAGGCTGTTGTCTTAAATCACAGCCTCAGTTCATTAAAAAACACCCAGGCAAGCACACAGGATGTACCTGACCCGGAGAGGAAGTAATTAAGAACATAGGCTCTTTAACATTAGCAATAACCTTCATTTACACTGTGTGTGACAGCATGTGTGGATATATAAGCATGGGCACACCCCTTCCTCCTGTGTCTGCAGAAATCTGTCCAAGTTTCCAGTAAAAAACATTAGTTGTTTGCTTTGTTTGTTCCATACACTTCCCAGGAAAAATCCTCCACCCTGCAAATTTCACTTAGAGAAAATTTTCATTGAGTGCCATCACAAATGATACTTTAAATGAGTGACTGATCTCATGTTCTTCCCTCTGTTACTTTAACTAGGTCCCATCATTTCTCAGTGTAACTAAAAAAACTCAGATAACATTCCTTACATGAAGGGTTGGAGACTCTCAGTCTTCAGAATAGGTGAGCCACTGGTTTCCAGGACATTGACAGAATTCCACAGATGAATTTTCCTGTGCAATTTGAGCTGCTTTTTGAGCTCTCGAACCTCAGCTTTTCGTTGTTTCTTCTCTGCTCGTAATCTTTGCTTTTCGGCCTTTAGAAATCTTTTGTCCATCTGCTTCTGGAGCCTGTAGAGAAAGCAAGCCACCTGGTTATAGTATACCAAGTTGATGATAATTTAACTTCAGCCAAAACATTCTTCATATCACATAGATGATTTCAGGGAGTGGCTCGAGCTTCTAGACTGGATATTCATGATTTTAAAGAATTATCTTCAAAATAGAGAAGATACTTAGATATGACCTCAGCGGAAGCAAACTTGGACAAATTAGTAAACATTGTTCAAAGAAACAAAGATAAAGTTTGCAGCCTCTCCTATTACACACAAAGCTGTACTATACAATAACTATCTTTTCTGTTTTCTCATTATACTGCAAAAGTTCAAGACTACTTAATCTCTAAGGTACATCACTCATTTCAGCTACTCACACTACATTTGCAGAGCACTATTACTATTTCTGACAGTTCTCTTTAGATCCAGATCCATAAAAAACAACAGATCAACATCCCAACTACAGGTGTTTCCACTATCAAGATAATCAAGATAATCTTGTCAAGGACTAACACATGCCACAATTTACCTAACTTGCTCGAGAGTAGCAGGGAGGCGAGGCGAAACCTGTGCAAGGCCATAATTCTCAGCAACACACAGTACAGGTCTTCGAAGCTTTAACAAAACATGATTGGGATCATGAGCATATGTTCCTGCTTCACACTGTTCACAGATATTGTAAGCTGGACAAAGGCTGCAACGAGAAGGCAAAAGAT
>JAVCKT010005012.1:0-10600 GCA_032273925.1 Rhynchotus rufescens
GGGCAACCTCATGAAGTTCATCACAGAGAAGGGCTAAGCCCTGCACATGGGCAGGAATGACCCCTTGCACCAGCACATGCTGGAGGTTGAGCAGCTGGAGGCTCCCCTTCCAAAGAAAGATGAGGGGGCACTGGTAGACACCAAGCTGGACATGAGCAAACAATGTAGCCATATGGCAAGGAAAGCCAAGGGCATCCTGAGCTGCAGTAGGCAGAGCATGGCCAGCAGGTCAAGGGAGAGGCTCTTTCCCTTCTGCTCAGCCCTCGTGAGCTCTCACCTGCAGGGCCGAGTCCTCTGTGGACACCCCAGTACACGAGGGACTGCAGCACAGGGCCACTAAGGGCTGAAGGGCCTGGAGCATCTGTTGTGGGCAGGGAGGCTGTGAGAACAGGGACCACTTAGCTTGGAGTAGAGAAGGCCCCAGCAGTGTGTAGTCAATACTTATAAATACCTGATGGTGCATTATAAAGAGGTTGGACTCTTTGCAGTGGCACCTGGTGACAGGATGAGTGGCAACAGGCACAAACTGAAACACAGGAAGTACCACCTGAACATGAGAGAACCTTTTTTTACTGGGCAGGTGGTTGAATCTTGGCCCAGAGAAGTTGTGGAGTCTCCATCTTTGGAGACACTCAAAATCCAACTGTGCACAGGCCTGAACAGCATGGCTGTTCTAGGTGACCCTTCTTGAGCAAGGGGGAGGACCAGCATGATCTACAGAGATGCCTTTTAACCCAAAGTGTTGGTATGTTTTTGGCAGGTTAATATTAAAATCTGTGATTGCTGTATTCAACGCTATCAAACCACTGATGATATTTAGATTTCAAAGGATTTTTAACAATACTTATGAGAATATTGGCAGAACTATATATTTTACTTTTTTTATCTTTATATGTGATATTATAAATTATACTTTTTTTTTTTGTTAAGATTGCTTTCACTGAGTTCTATAATGGTGTATAGTCAGTGGTGCACAGCCAACAGTCATATATTTCTTTCTTTCTGATGGGATCCCATTTTTCCTCCCTTTATCACATACCATACAGCTATGAAACCAGAATGCACTTTAAATCACATAGTTGCCATGTTCTACAGTTTGCTTCTATGAACAGGCTGTTTTTTTCTGTCTTGTGGTGGTGTTTTTCCCTCAATATAGTTATCTCCTATTCCTTTCATAGGAAAGGAAGTGCTGTTACTAATGCAGGCCTTGAACACACTTTCTACTCCAGAAGAAAAGTTGGCAGCTTTGTGCAAGAAGTATGCTGATCTGGTAAGTAGTTTGTGAAGGTAGCAAGAGTTGCTCGTTTGTTAATATTAACTGTTGGATTTAAAAACTTTTAATGCAAGACAATTTTTCAAATGTTTCACAGCATTAGAAAAATGATGCACACTCAAGCTTCTTATACTGCTTTAGCTAAGCTTGTACATGGTCATTTCACTTCTACATGACTGCATAAACCCAAAGAAAAACTAGACTATGATAACTTTCTCATAACTTAGTACTAAAGCATAACATTAAGATGAACAAAAAAAAGCTAAGCGTTTGTTTAATTGGAATAATTATCATTTTCCTAATTTTTGTGTGGTATGTTAGCTTTCATGCAAGCATTTTGTTATTTACGCATTTTGGGATAAAGGAGAGAACAGTGTGGTAGAGATCTGAAAATAAAAGGCTTAGTTATGCTTAGCTATTTAACTGTTTATATTCCAAGCCATTTTTGGGAAGCTGAAAAGATCTATGTATAATTTTTCCTTTATGTTTTCCGGTCACAATGTTTTTTTAATCCACTTGTTTGTATTTCTTTCCTCTTTATCAAACCTAGAGCAGAGCACTAGGCAGAGCACTAGCAGAAAGTTGTCACAGAGAACATTCCCACAATGAGGAGTAGTATAAAATATATTTTCCCCTCTAAACTGATTGGAGTCCAAAAAAAAAAAAAACAGGCAGTTGGCTCATGATTTTACTTTTCAGAAGGAGTCTGGAGAAAAAGTACTTCAGATGTTCATCTTCAGACAGGAACATCCAAAACGAGAAAGACTGGAAATACTGCGTATATGTTTTCTACAATGTTTGTAGATGTAAGATGAATACAGAAGTAGATAAGAGATACCCAAGTAGCTTTAAAAAGGCATATGGTTTGTCTTCTCTAAAGCAGTTGTCAAGTGTTTTATGCCTGCAAATGTTTCTGAAAACCACGTAATGTTTGCCAATATAGCATAATTTTACTGAAGATTTTTTTATTTTATTTTTGTTTTGAGAGGAATACTGTCTCCAGAGCTTTGAGAATGAGCTAGGAGAGAGACTTCTGTTATTACTCTTATGAAGTAATAGTCTCTTAAGAGCAGCATTAGAATATCCTAGACAAAGGTAACCTTTCTTATAGGTCTAGGGGTTTGTTTTGTTTTGGTTTTCTTTTTCCCCGTCGTTTCTTGCTCTCACGTGTTGGGATGAATGAATTTTCCTCAAACCCAACAACTCTTCTAGGATAGTGGCTTATCACTTTTGTTTCTTTGAGAAATTAGGTTTTTGTAGTGCAGTTCAAGAACCGAAGGTCCACGTTAAAAATGAACTTGGATATTGTGAGAGAAAATGCAGTAAACAAGTTAGAAATTTTGACCAACTCTTAGTAGATGTAGTGCCTTTTCTTGTTGAACAGACTGTTTCCACAGTGATCGTAGTGGCCTATATAAGCAGTTAGTTTGAGATGAATTCCTCACTTACACATAAAGAAAATAGACTTTCTGCACCACCTTCAGCTTGTATGAATTTATTGATGTTGAAGGAAAGATCTCAAACTAATTAGGAGAGCAGCTAGACTGAATGAACTGTAATCTTTTGGTATGTCTTTTTCAGTCCATAGAAGTTTGGCCATCAGGAGAGATGCAGTCAGTGCTGGGGTTTGTGAGTTGTTCTGTGGGCGGTGGTTTTTGGTTGGTTTTTTTTTGTTGTTGGTGTCCTCTCTCCCAGAAGAGGGTCCACAATCGACAGCGAGAGCCACCAGTCTGGACAACCAGCTGCTTTCCCTGTGATGCTCAGAGCTGCTGGGAAGAGGGTGGGAGCTCCCACTTGTCCGGGTGTAATAGAGACCCCATTTTAGCTGACTGAGTCTTAGGGGCATTTTGTTACCCTTAGAAAGGTCTAGTTTTATCCAGTTGTCCTCCTGTTAAGGCACATTCTTTTCATCAGGATGGTGAACCACTGGCATAGGTGTCAGTTCTAATGCCAGCAGAGGTTTGAACTGTTTATGACAGTGCACCTACAATGCTTTTTTTCTTTTTTTAAAGATTCATCATCTTTAAAGCTCACTATCAGGTTTTTCAGTGGTGTCTCATGAAAAGGACTGTACAATTAAGGTAGGAATGCCTCTCTCCTGGCAAAAGATATTCCACATTTTTTTTCCCTATTTTGGAATCTATAAGAAGGTCAGTTTATGATGCAGGAAAGTTAGCGTCCTTGGTGACATGCATCTCAGACAGGAGTAGTTTTACAGGACTGTCTGAAGTTCATATGTATGCAAACAGGACAGCCACCTGAAGTGTTTTTCATGCCACCTAAGAAAAGGGCTTTTGTGTTTGAATATCAAAACATTTCCTAAGAATTCCTTCGTTCTAAACCAGATGAACTATGAATGTAACTTTACTGTCATGGAGGTGCCTAACTCTCTCTTCTCTATTTTTGTCTACATTTTGGCATTATTTTGAGCTCTTTCAGAAAACCATTGTTGTGTTCTTCTCTGTCATCCTGGTTGCCAGCCTTCGCTTCCTGTGTTGCCTAGAGGCTGAGGCACTATCTAAGAAGGAGCAGCATTACACTTAATGTTATGATTACCTTCTTTACAATAGAGCAGACTATTTGTAAATAATATGGTTTCTTGGGGAGCCCAAAAAAATAATACTCAACGGAACTTAGTCTTACCCTCCTCTCTGAGCAAGAAAATCTCTCCTTCATTGGATGTTCGTAGAACACATTTTGTGCTATATGCAGAGTTTATTGCTCTGCCTTCTCTAAACTGTCTAAAGGAAATGGATTTAAAATTGTGATTCTGAATAGACTCAGTAGTAAAAGGAACTCACCTATCTAGCTAACAACATGTAATTTAGCTCACTACCTGTTGGCTAAACAGTTGTTTGTACCTAAAAGATAAGAGAATGAAAAATAACGTGACTTGCTGAAAGCAAGACCTTTGAGCACAAAGATCTTTATATAAGATATTTCTGGCCAGAGAGTAAAAAGACTGTACTTCAAATTAGCTTGTAAAACTAATCTTGAGTAACACTTCATGTTATTGTTTCTGCAGCAAAATAAAATTCTAATGGACTGATAGTTGCTGGATTTTTCATCTGTTTTTAATGTATATGCCACATTACTTTTTTTTCCCTCAGGGCTAGTCCTACTCCAGTAGCTGAGAACAAGCTCATAGCCTCTGGTCAACAGGTCCATGGCTCCTTTTCAGCAAAAGCAAATGCTTGTCCAATTGGAGTTTGTGGGGGATTTTGTTCATTTATTTGTTTTTTCCCCTCTATCCTTAGATATTTAGAAATGCATGTAGGATGATGGGAATCTTTGTAGGAGCAACTTTTAGGGGGGTCTTAATGAAATACATCTGCAGTGTTTTACAGTTTGTTCAGTCTTCTTTAAACTGCTTGTCTGTACGTGTAGAATCTAATCACACCCATTTTTATTTAATAAATATACTCTCTACCTTTAGCTGGAGGAGAGCCGGAACGTTCAAAAGCAAATGAAGATTCTGCAGAAGAAACAAGCACAAGTTGTGAAGGAGAAAGTCCACCTGCAGAGCGAGCATAGCAAGGCCATTCTGGCACGTAGCAAACTGGAATCTCTCTGCCGGGAGCTTCAGCGTCATAACAAGACATTAAAGGTTAACATACTTACATAAGTTGCAAGGCGGGAGAGAAAAGGAAGATCCCTGTGTCTTGATTACTCTTTAATTACAGAAGTACTCCGTTTATTTACCTTTTTGTCCATTACGGGTATATATTTTATATCCATAAAAGGTACAGAGTGTGGGATGTTAGCGTAAGGTAAGATTCTATAGCTTCTAGATTCTTCGTTCCATGCACTTCCCACTTCATCATAAAATGATGAATTTGGTTTGTATTAACTCTAGAAATTGAAACTATACAGAAGCAAGTTATTACCATCGTGTCTAACTCAAATATGGAAAAATGCATATTTTGGCCTGAACATGATTAATATTATTTCATAAAAGGAAGAAAACTTGCAGCAAGCACGTGAGGAGGAAGAAAGACGTAAAGAAGCGACTGCACACTTCCAGATTACACTGAATGAGATTCAGGCTCAACTGGAACAGCACGATATACACAATGCCAAGCTCCGCCAGGAAAATATTGAACTGGGAGAAAAACTGAAGAAGCTCATTGAGCAGTACGCTTTGCGAGAAGAGGTGATTATGCTCCTGATAGGGGCCTCTTAGTTCCTTCACTGTAGGGATCTTATAGCTATTTAATAGATGGGCTTATAGCTATTTAGGAGGTGGGTGGGGAACCTCTAATATTTTATACCTATTATGTCCATAGTGTAGAATGTTGTTTTCATTTCATACTTAGAAATTGGCTCAAGCAGCTACTTCATTTTTCTATCTTTTCAGTCTGTAGTTTATTAAAAAACAAAAACACTTTCACAATGAAAGTGGTCAAATAAAAGCAAGTTGTGCAGAGGCTGTGGAACCTCTATCTTTGAAGATACCCAGAACTCACCTGTAGAAAGTGGGAGCAACCTGATCAAACTGGAGAGCTGTTTTGAGCAGTAGTCTGAACTAGACTGTGTCCAAAGGTTCTTTCCAATCTAAATATACATTTAATATTTGAAAGCAATTTTTCATTATAGTTTGTATTATAAGAGTTAATCTAAATGACCCAAAACAAAGATATGAAATATCTTTTGGCAAGCTCCTATATTGTATAAGCACAGGTTGCTGGCGTTCAGTCATCTTGACCTATCGTTCTCTAAGAGTGCATCTGTTTGAGTTGGCCACATGGAAGCAACTGTGTGTTGAGGCTAATGGAACTAGTTTTCTTTAGCACCAATGTGTGCAGTAGACACCTCAGGCCACAGAAGTGAAATACCTCAGGGCTGGCCAGTTCTGCCTGTCAGAGAATGCTAAGTCTTATGGAGTTCTATGTCCAAGGTTAATGTTTATTCTCAGTAGACACAAGGGTATTTTTTTTTATCTTTAAATCTGAATCAATTGAAAAGTTCACTGTGGACTCTAGTTTCCCACCTTCTGTGATGGTAGAGCGTTGATAGCTGCTGTGAGATGATTTGGGAAAGAGGCAGGAAGCTGCTCTCTGCTCCTTAAGCAGCTTGAAGTAAAACTACGTGGACATTTGATTATATGTAAAATTTCATCAGCCATATAGTTGCTCCTTAGCAAAGGATTGACTCAGGTTTTTGATTATGAAGACTAGAGCTTTAAAAAGTAGTATCTGAAGCACACTAAGGTTAAAAGCAGATACTAGCTTTTGAAGAAAGAATGTAAGGTTTCTTTCGTTCTAGCATTTTTTTTTTGAAACATCTATTTGTTGCTGTATGTATGTGTGTTTTGTTACTTTTAACCAATTTAATAAAATAGCTTTATAACCAAAACGTCCATGAAAGATTGGGGGGTTGGGAGGATGGGGAAGCTTAGCTATAATAAAAGGAAATGAAAGGGAGAGAAAATTCATATGCCAAACAGCCTTTTGCTGGCTTTTGCATCGAACTTCTCAAGAATTGTCATTTTCTTCCTTGCTACTCTGTACTGTCTTCTGTCCACTGTTCACGTTTCACTAACCTGATTTTTTTTTTTCTTTAGCATATTGATAAAGTGTTCAAACATAAAGAATTGCAGCAGCAACTTGTTGATGCCAAACTTCAACAAACTACCCAGCTTATCAAAGAAGCAGAGGAAAAACATCAACGAGAAAGAGAGTTTGTAAGTGAATGCTGCATATGTTAGAGAAATAACAAAAAACCCAACAGTCGACTTTTTAAAATATAAAGAAAATATAGTGGGCAGCAAACTGAGGCTAGTGTATTCTTAAAATTAGAATAGCTTTCGGCATTAAGGTAGAAGTGTTTTGTTTTTTAAGTAGTTCTGTGTATATATTGCTTACAATGCACATGTGCACGGGTAACTAGTGTTGCAATTTACATTTCCTCAACAGATGTGCTGGCTGTAGTTAGTTTGTTTGTTTTAAACTAGGAATGACTTTAACTAAAACACCAAGGGATGCTTTTTTTCCCCTGACTCTTAGTTGTGTTGTAGGAAAAAGCACAAAAAAGTACAATGTAGCAAAAGCAGAATGAAACATATACTCTTCTAAACTGTTCCAAAAGTATGCCTTATACTGATGATATAACTGCATTTTGATCATTAGTAACTTACCTGTGGTAAGAAGACCACAATTTAAAAAGCTTTAGGACTTTTTTTTTAAATATGTATTGAGTTGCAACCACTAGGAAAAAGGTCTTGTTTTTTCTTGTGTATTCTTAAAGTGGTGGTCCACTGCAACGACTGCCCTACATTGGTAGACAATAGTTTTGGCGTCATAAGATGAGGAAAATCTCTTCCTTTCGTAAGGGTGGTCTCAACTATATTGAGGTAATCTGTAGGGATAATGAGATAATGTCATGAGTTTAGAAATAATGATGGAAAATAGGTTATATAGCTTTTCAGTTCATCAGTGAAGTGCTTGTATAATTTTAGCAGTTCAAACTTGCTAGCAATATACAAACAAATCATTCTACCAATCAAAAATAAAAAAAAAAAAGCAATTTCTTTCTGCTATCGTGAGCTTCAAAATAATTAACAACAAAAACAGAGAATGACCCATAGGTTTATAGCTTTTGTTTTTTGAAATGACCTGCTTTATTAAACTTTACTTTTTTTTTAATTACAGATCAAGTTCTTTTAAGCCATTTGAAATGCATATTTGTTTTTATTTTGTGCTTCTTACAATTGGCAGTAAATCCATTAATTCTTTATTTTTTTTTCTAGCTTCTAAAAGAAGCTACTGAGTCCAGACACAAATGTGAACAGATGAAGCAGCAGGAAGCCCAGCTGAAACAGCAGGTAATTTTTTATTTTATATATATACACACACACACACACACACACTTTTTTTTTTTTTTTTTTGTGGAGTCATCTTCAATACAGTTGTTCCAAAATGAAATTATCAAGACTTGTAGAATGGTAAAATGTAGTACTTAACCATGCATTTTTTGCATATTATTCACTCATCAAATATAATCTTGTTCACTCATCAAATATAATCTCCTTTTTGTGAAAATACTTGACATTTTTAATTTAATCTTCAGTAAGCAACTCCTCAAGACTGAGCTATGAAGTATAAGCTGTAAAGACTTGATGTTTTGTAGTTGCTGTCTTCTGGAAAGTACCGTTATTAAAGATGATAAACATGGAATTGCTGGAGTTTGTATTCTTAACATTAATAAGACTAAAATACATGAAAGCTGAAAAATCTCTTCATTATGACTACTACTTTACCATTCCCTGCATTTTTTAATGTTGTTGTCTTTTCCAAATTATTTCTATCCTTTTTATGGTTGTTCAGGACCAGACAGGCCTTTGTGACTGACAAGAGTTGGGTGGGTTTTTCTCTTCAACCAGAAAGGGAGCAAATATTAGATAGCAATCTATCTAGTTACTCAGGCTCAGGAACCTAAAACAGAGTGTCTCTGTCTACCAGCTTCACTATCTTCAAATTCTGTTCCCTCTGGTAATGGTACAGACAACTTTTCTATGACAGAGAGGTGGTCTGCAGTGACTGTGCTGCTGTTCTGGTGACCTGCAGTCTTTGGCTCTGTTAAGGCAAAGGAAAATGCTCATTTAAGCTAACGTGGTGGCAGCTGAGGAGCCGCAGCTGCTGCTTTCAACTTGTTCCTTAAGCAACTGCCTTGCCTCTTGTCCGGATACAGAGGCTGGTGTCAAACTCTTTCAAGTTTATAATCCTTTTACTTAAAATCTATTCCCAGTGCTTTCATTTTATTTACAGCACATGTACAAGTGCGTGCGCACATGCACACTTTTTATGGTAGTAATATAATTTGAGGTTTGTTTAAGACAACACACCTTTGTACTGTAGGATGAGCCTAGGAAGTACAGGCAAATTGCAGAGTCATGACTACTGTTGACAAGCTAGGCTAATTCCTGATTCATTCTGTTATTAGAGAAAAACATTATTTCTGTGCTCTGACTGTTACTGTGCTAGAGCTAGAACATCCTCCCCCTGAACTGTGTAAGAGCTGAGAGAAATGATGAGTTTGTTCAGGTAAAGCAGGATGTCACCAGTAGGTGGTTGCGCATTTCATAATTGTCTGTTGTCAGAGTATTAGATTATATAATGCTGACTTATTTCTAGATTTATCTCCTGTATTAAAACTTACTGCTTGCAAAAAAATACACTGAATAACATATTTTGCTGTTCCCCATAAATGACTTTGCTGTATAACTTTGTTGTATACTTCTCTCTTGTTAAATACCAGTACTTTCCACTAGTTAATTTTAACACTTTTATGTGTTACGTTTTTTTATTTATAACAGTTTGTGAATGGGTCTCTTGACTTCCAGATGAGTCAACTTTTCTTTTTTTTTTTTTTAATTTCATCCTTATGTATTAGCTCTGGTTGCTTGGGAAAATGGGAAGGATGATAATTCAAGTTTCACTTCACTTCTCACACTTGTAACAGAAATAGAATTCTGGTTAAAGCCCACAGGATTTTTTTTTTTAATGAGGAAGCAAAAAATGAGATCGCTGTGATTAAATGTGTTATTTATTTCTCAACATTTTATTGAATTGGTGTGGTTTCTTTAAAATGTATAATACTGTGTTAGAAACCTGGATCACTGCTCATATATATATGTTTTTGCGTGTGTGTGTACACACACACACATATACACACGTACACACACACACTTTGAATAGCATGTTCATGCTTCTGCTTGTTCGTCAAATGAAAATGGTAGCACAGAATGAGAAAACTACAAAAAAGTTGCACTTTCATCATTTTGAACTTAAATTTCCTCCTGTACCTTAATGAGTATTTCTGTATGGAAACACAGTTGTGTGGGATAATGTTCCTGCCTTTTTTCAACAGCTTTCTCTGTACATGGATAAATTTGAAGAATTCCAGACCACCATGGCAAAGAGTAATGAACTCTTCACGACATTCAGGCAGGAAATGGAAAAGGTATTTAATATATTAGACCTTCATGAAACTTAATAAAAGAATATATGCTGTTATTAGGATGCTTTTTGAATTTCATTACATTTGCCTTCTAAAATATCACCTTGAAGATACAGAGTATTTTGACATTTAATTTGAGTCCTAAGAGGCAGTAGGGATTTCTCATATCAGGTAAGAGAAATAAGATGTAACCTTTTTTTTAATACTTTTAATATTTACATAATATACATTCTTTGACAGTTTTATCTTGAGGAAGATTCATAATCTGTTTCTTTCAGGATCAATGTTGTCTTTGAATTGCAGCCTCAGAATTTGTGGGATTGATTTGGTGCAGAAAGACTTTTCTGTAATAAAAAAAAAAAAAAACAA
>JAVCKT010005016.1:888-10916 GCA_032273925.1 Rhynchotus rufescens
AATATTATTTAACCTTTCCCTGTTTAGTAGGCTAGAAACTTCCATGTTTCCCCATTTCAGCTTCTTTCAAGAGAAAGCCTTTGTGTTTAAGCAAAGATAGATTTCTGCAGAGAATATAATTAGAAGAAACATTTATTGTCCAATAGCCATGTGTTTGAAAATACTCATGTAAGTATTTTCAGAGTATTGTCATAAGAAAATTTGGAATGGATATAATACATTTAAGCATGGTAATATTGCCTATACTATTTTAATGGATCATTTGAGATTCTGTTTTTAACATCTTTACATTTTGAAATCTACTTTTACAATGACAAGAATATAGAAAATAATATAGAGACTATAATACATTATAAAATCTACTTTTGCAAGGATGTGAGCATAGAAAATAATGTAAAGACTATGATAATTGCAATGTGCTCGTTAAATTATCTTTTCCAGTCCAACGAACTCATTGCTTTATACTGATCACTGAGCACTGGTAATGCTGATAATCCCTTACAGACTTACATGCATAATTAAAACTCTACAAATCTAATATTAACGATGCCACAAGAAGCCAGAAGAAAACGTGCAAAGTGATCAGGAGTCATGAATGATACGGCAAAAAGACAATTCAATAGAATATGTTTTGCTTGGCATTATCAATAAATACTCCATCTTCCTATGCCTACTGGATGCATTGAAGTAATATAGTTGATTTTGAATGTGAAATTTTCTGCTACTCCATTTCTTACCAGGAAAGTCAGGCTGACATTAGCCTTTAAAGCACGCACATTGTATTTATATCATGCTTGCCTTATTTTTGAGATAGATTGGTTTTTCAACAACATACAGGCAAACACCAGTATTTTCTGTGTGCATTTTTCCCTCTCCGTTTATGAAGGTGTTCAAAGACAGTGCAGGTTTTCACACACAACATCTGTAGTTCTACTACAGATCTAGATCTGAGCTAAAGGCTCAGATTTCACAGTGCAAACTTGTCAAACTTTCTATTTGCTCTACTTATTTCTTAGTGGTAAGCTTCCTCCAGGCTATGACCATGCCCAATATTTAGCTGGAAAATGCAAATCAAATTCAGAGAATCACAGGACGGTTGAGGTTGGAAGGGGCCTCTAGAGATCATCCAGTCCAACCCCCTGCTCCAGCAGGGACACCCAGAGCACGGGGCACAGGGCGGCATCCAGGCGGGTTTGGAAGATCTCCAGAGAAGGAGACTCCACAGCCTCCATGGGCAGCCTGTGCCAGGGCTCTGGCACCCTCACAGGAAAGAAGCTCTTCCTCACATGGAGATAGAACTGCCTGTGTTTCAACTTACACCCACTGCTCCTTGTCCTGTCACTGGCCACCACTGAGAAGAGCTTCATGAGCTTCATTCACTACTTCATGAGTCAGGACAGCTCCAAACTGTATTGCAGGAGACCATATAGATGCAGGGCTCCCTCTTGTTCACAGGCTCTGTAGCTTCCAAGTCATTAGCTCTACTGCAGCTGTGAGTCAGTTCATCACACAATAATAAATACTTGGGGAACCTGCAGAGCCCTCCCTACGGAACCCACCTGATTCCTCTCTGACTGAACCTTTACCTGCATGGGGAGGCCTCTCAATACGCCAGCCTCTCACTGAGACTTACTGCTAATAGAGATGTATCTTGTTTCTCTTGGATGCCTTTCTAAGTGGTGGCTTTCTTTATAAAGGAAAGCAATACCATTCCTGCATCATTTATAGGAAGGAACACACTTTTTTACTTTTGGGGTTTCTCCTATGCAACTGTTCTTCTGCTGTTAGCTTTTATTTTTACTGATAATGTAGGCATTGCTGTCTGTGAACAGAAATTAACAGCAGGAAAATCTGACTGGTCTCCCATATTCCCTCACTCCAGTGGAGTCAGAATCAGTTTCTGCTTTTGTAGTGTAGTTTTGAAAGTGAACAACACTAACAGCATCATTGCACTTCTGTAGGAAAGCTGCATATCAAAAGAAACCATTCTAACACCAGTGACGCACATCAGACGGGGAAGTAGGTTAGAAAAAGTTTATATATATATATATATATATATAAAAATGTGTGGTCTTGGCAAGGTCTGAAAAGTAGGATTCCTTGCTGAAATTAGCACAAGCACTAGGTAACCCTCCTGCCTTGCCTGACTCAGACTTTTGCCTCCTCTCAGACTTCTCTCTACTGTAACACAGAATGTAGGGAGCTGGGAGACATCCACTGTTTCATTAAAGGATATTGTCATTCTTGATCTGAGGGTGGCTCTGTAAAAGCAGGTAAGATTGACGGTTTCCTCTCTAGGACGAAATGGGTTCTGTTTTTTTTTTTTTTTGGAAGTCCAAAGAAAGGAAATACCACTTAACATAGAAAATTCAACTCTGTCATTGCAACAGAGCAGTTTCTGTTACAGCCTCTATGATAGCTTCTTCCAGCCTTGAAACAAATTATTTCTGGATCAAGCTACTGGAATAATAATGGTCTGCGGTACACTATCATTACAATAAATGGAAGTATTCAGTAACATTATCGAGAAACAAAGAACAAAACAAAACCCTTGTGATTCTCAGTGAAAAAGATGAATATCTGCTTCATGGATCATGCCATTCTACTTCTCCTTTGCAGTATCACTGCCAGCAGAAACAAGTCTCTTGTCTCAGTAAAGCCAGTTAACTAAATGACTTGTAAAGTAATAAATCACCTGCTCTGAGTAACAATTTAGTGCTCTGTGGGAATATTTCCAGTTGCTCCTGTCACCACGAGGCTGTTAGTTTCCAAGCAGATGGCAGGTATTTACTGTGAGTGACCTTTTTTACCACTTCCAGTGCCTCCCCCGCAGCAATGGCATATGGTACATGGAGATCCTGGGCCCGGCCTGGATTGTTATTGGCAACTGCTTGGTGGACGACAAACTGCCTCTGCTGCCAGGCTAGGTGGACCTGAATTATGGGGCTTAATATAGCCCAAGAAGCAGGATCCTCACACCCATTACTGACTCGGACAGAGGCAGTACTGCAGCTATTGCAGTCCTTCAGTACTGCAAGGTTTGGTTAATGTTTCTTCATATTTTCAATTATGCAGAAAGCAAAAATGTATTGGCAGGGGGCATTAAATTGGGTTGTTAGATTCTGCTCTGATTCTTCTCTTACTCTCACCCTTAAATATCTTGTAGATATATCAAGCAGATTATCGAAAGTTTTATCTTGCCATAAAGGCAAAATTAAGTCTGAACTGAGAATCTTCTTTCTAAGCATGTTGAAGAATAAGGTACTCTTGCAGAAAGAGTTAATTTCTTTCATTAGACTAATACAGATGGAGAAAAGGAGGTTGAGGACACACAAATCTCTCATCATATGTGAAATAAAAACAGCCAATTGCCAACAATGTAGACACCAGGCACACTTCCTTGGATGTTACCTATACTAGTGAGTTCAAACTACCTACAAAACTGGTTTCTCTTAAATTATTAAACCACTTCAGTTTCCACAGTGCTCTCTCTTTAGAAACCCAAGCAAATAGATAATGAACAATAAGAGTAAAATAGTGAACAGTTTAGAACCAAAACCATGAGAATCTCTGAATAGGAACTGGTATCTAAGCTTAGGATGGACTTAAAGAAACAAAACCTCTGGATCTTAGGAGTGGACTTTTTGCACCACTGAATTCAGTCTTCCACTGAAGTAAACAATTGTATCACAGAATCCCCCACACAAATTTGTCAAGTCCATGGTAAAAACAATTCGCAGAGATTTTGCAGAACCTCATTACTACATAGTTAGAAAACACCTAGCTTCTGGTCAAAATGTACTAATAGCTAGTTCAGGTTTTATTTGTCTGCCAATATCATTTTTTACACAACTCTTTTCATTCTCCCTCATGCCTACCACTTTCTGGGGAAAGAAAATGCTTCTCCTTTCAGCTTTTATTTTGCTAAATCAAAGTCTGAGCTCCATTCTGTTCCATTTCTTTCTGTTTTGAGCTCATTGTTGTTAAATGTGGATCACTGGAACTCTATACAGTATTATACACAAGGTCTCATCTCATGTGACATCAGTGTTCCACTTATTTACTGGAAGTAGTTTGCCAACATACTCTAAAATTGCTTAGCATCTTTTTGGCTGCTAAATCCAACTGTCAGTTCACAGACATCTTGCGATCAGTTTAATCCACCCATTTTTTATGCTGACATCATCAATGAAAATATTAAACAAGTCTTGATTCAAAATGATTGTAAGAAGTAATAGCTATTGCAAACAAAATTATTTTGACTACAAATCTACATATAATGTTGACTCAACAGCCTGATTGACATAGCTAGAGGTACTCTCTCCAGCCAAAGCATTTACAAAAAGGTAGTTAGGAATATATAAGATACTTACAATATATAGTTGGTACAATGATCTCACTTTCCATTGCACTGACAGGATTGGATACCAAACAGCTGTAATTCCCAATGTCTTCTTTTACAACAGGAAGAATTAAAAGCGTAGCATTGTTTGATGAGAAGGTGTAATTAGGGCCAGCATGGAGATGCTTGCCATTTTTCATCCAGTGGTAGACTACCCTTGTACCTTTTCCCACAGTGCATTTTAATGTTATATTTCCTACATACTCCACTACCCCTGAAGATGGTTCTGTATGTAGAATTGGCTTTGTGACAGGAACTGTAGAGTAAACAGATATAAAGAGTTATAAAAGTGCCTAGCCACTCTATTATAGTCTTCACTGTCTAGATTATATAAATAGTAGTCATGATCTTATCTGGGAAGTACTCATATTTCAAATTTGTTTGTGAAATATAGTTAAACGTTTAAAAAATAGGCCCAAATTCTCAGCTAATGACTGCAAGAATTGTTCTATGGACTTAAATAAAGCTAGAGTTGCTTTTACTGGTAATATAACAAAGGTTGGAATTGGGTATCGTGTTGCATCCTCCTTCTGTCCCATGAGCAGAAGACATTAGCCACAAGAATGATCGAGTGCAAGGCATGACAGTGCCCACACTAGGTGACTTGCTCAGTGTTACTGCAAGGCAGTCTGGCTTGCTCAGGACTGATGATTCATATTAATGCATCCTCCTGACTGCAAGCACAGTGCAGCCTTTTGAAACATTTCTTATCAGTCTGTCTAATTTCATATTAATTATTGATTTCTATACTCTTTCAGTTACTTATGACAAATATTAGTAAATGTACTGACTTTGTTTAAAGAGGAAATATTCTGCCATTCCTCCAGCCGCTACAGAAAATAATATAACTTAATTGTTACTCACGCACAGTTGGATTAAATTATGATATACCATTAGATTCTAAGTTGTGGTACTTCAAAACTATTGCGATTTTATTTGCAAATGAAGATACTATATTTTACTAACTTACCATCAACAGCTACTTGAATCTTTTGACTGGCAGCTATTGTCCTATTTCCACGGACATTGACCTTTACAATGTAATTGCCCTCATCACTGAAGTGTAATGGATTGATCACCAGAGATGCATTTGGTGGTATGAGGGTAAATTTGTGCTGATATTCCAAGTCTGGAACCACTGTCTGATTTACAGAGCCAAGCAAGTATTTTGGATTAGTTTGAGGCCTCTCAAACAGCCAAATAATCTGGACTTCAGAAGCTGTAGTGTTGAAATTATAGTTAACAATAAGATGGAGTGGTTGCCCCTCAATACCATGGATAGTATGAGATGGCACTGTTAACTTTAAGGCAGAACAAGCACCTGCATAAAAAAAAGAAACAACAAAATAATAAATAAAGACAAACCACAAATGGGAACACTAGGAAATTAAAATGAGAAATTCTCATAGAAAAAGAACAGAATTAAGCTTACACTTTTAAAAGTGGTTATGACTCAGGTCTCAGGGAAGAAAGGGGAAAGCTCTCATGGACTTCAGTGGAGTTTGATCTATATATAGCAGCTCCAGCATCAACATTAATGGAAAGCAAAAGTTGGAAGGGATATTTGTGATCCTTGGGCAAAAGACTTTAAAAAAGAGTGACAAAAATGAGAAAAGGTGCACTCACCTTTTAGTTTTAAATATTTTCACTTTAAAATTGTCTCAGTTTTTAGGGCTTACACAGTCTGTCTTGGACTGCAGACACAATGTTTTTTTTTTGTGGGGTTATCTAGGGAGATATTTCTTACTATTATTTATCCTATATTATTATTACTATATTTCATTATATATTCTCATATATTATTATCTTATATAATTATATAAGTTATTCCATATAATAGTTAATATGTATTAATACTATGTTATAGTATTATATTATTTTCTCATGTGTGTTCCTAGGTTATTTAACAGAAATCGATATAAAAAATCATTTTAGTAGCATAATATGGCATCTGTATGTCATGTCATTTGGGTTATAATCTTCAAATTTCACTGCACAGCTGTTTTCCTTGAGCTGCATCTTACTGTATCTGCCCTGAGAAACTGACTGACGAGTCTAACTAGTAGCTGTTTCAAGTAAATTGTATGTATTTACTCTTGTTGCCTGCACTATACACTTTATTGCAGAAACACTACTAGATCACAAAAGCAAAATATTTCAACTGTAGGAACAGCAGATTGTTGTTGATATCTACAAAAGCAAAATGTTGTGTTTCATGATTAACCCCATTTTCTAAGAATCCTGCCTCCTAAGAGTACAAGCTGGCCACTGGTTCAGTTCCTTGTTAGCTTTCCCATGCTTTATTTTATAATTGACTTTCATCGTGTCAACTTTAGATTTATAGCACATGATGAAAATTTTGCTCTTAAGGCTGAGTGATCAATTTCTATGTGAACTTTTCCTCCGCACCCTTTGGTATAGCAATAGTGTGAAGCACTGGCATTAATGAACTGATTTCACAGTGCCATGTAATGGATAAGACTTTGCAGACAAGAAATTGAAGCATAATTAGAATTAATAGCAAAGGTATCCACTGAATTTGGATTGCCAATTTGAGACATGAAGGCCTGGGTTTTTCAAAACACACACAAATACAATTTTCTATCTTGAAGATATATTTCCTGCTGACTTCAGTTGTTGCTTTGCACACTTACTATTTCTGCAAAGACACTTCAAGTGATAGAAACAGGCAACCTCCTATTAGTGAAATTTACCTGTGAAAAGCTTGATTTAAGTAATGTGTCCAGCACTGCAGAGGAACTCACTGATGACTGCAAGAATGCATTTGCCAGGACAACGTTCAGCAGCTTCACTGTATAAGGTGCCTTATCCTCCTGCTATTCAGCACTTTATTCTTCACACACCTCCCAATTTCTGCAGTAAAGTAACTCTCCTGCTGAATTACCTATCACCTCTTGGAGAAAAGGTGGGCAGGGGGAGCTACGTGAGAAAAATGGTATTTAACTGTGCTATTAAAGATTAATATGATGCATAATATTATTGGTTTTTGCATTTTCTAGCTGCATAATATTTGTATTCATAACAAAAAGATGTTTGTTAAAGGTTTGTTAAATGTGTGTCTAATTTCTTAGGTTATATTACAGAAAGGATATAAAAATGTCAACTTGGTAGCATAATATGACATCTGTATGTGCTGCCTTTTGGGTTAGAATCTTCAAATTTCACTGCACAGCTGTTTACCACTTGGGCTAATGAAACTAAATGGCAAATAAAAGAGTGCTGTGTACGTATGGATTAGAGCAGGTTATGAGGAGGGGGTGGGAATAACAGATGCAATACTGAGCCATATAATGCCAGCAATTTATGTCAGAGATACTCTTGGAGGGCATGAAAAGAAGCAGGGAACTTATTAAAAAGATATGGTGTGGGAGAGGACTTGGTCTTGGGTGGCTAGTTATGTTCTCTGAGGTTCTGCACCAAACAAACAGAAAAGAAAAAAATAACACAGATATCTGGTATACTACCTCTATTTCAGGAAGAATACATATTTACTAAGAAATCTCTGGTCATGTTCTGTCAGTTCTGCAGCTATTAAGCTTTACACTCAATAAAAAGCCAGCTACAAGCCTACAAAAAGAGTCGCTTTGTACCTGGCTTCTAATTCTTGCCTCCTACCTGAACACATTTCATGAAGCTGAGCAGTTTTATTTCAGCTACCACAGATGGTTTCTGGCAAGGAAACCAAGGGGAACCAGCTTGGTGCAGCTCCTCGGCAGAAAGCTGTAGGGGTGGCGCGTGTAAAGGTGGTGAAATCCCCTGACGAAAAGCCTGGCCAAGCCCCTTTCTCTGGGAATAAAGAGGAAAAGGGCAGATATTTCAGACTGCACGGACACTGCTGTGGAAAGAAATGTGTAGGAGCAGCTCAATGGGGAGAAACATGGCATGGGGAAGAAGTATCAGAAAAGAGACAGGTAGATGTAAGTGGAGGAGGTGCAGGATGGAGATGGTACCATGTTAACCCTGCCTAGGACTTCTGAACTTTTAGAATTCCTTAATTCAAGTTAATACCTGTAAATGGCAAATATGGAGAAATCTTTAAAGGATCAATTTGAAAAGATCTGGCTAGATCCTTTTTCACTCGCTACGCATGAAATTGCTCAGTTTGAGGGGTTATGTGGCTGCTGATTGCCCTCTGCATAAAAAGCTGGTGACAGCTGCCATAGTAATCAGAAATTATGCAAAACATATTTCTCACAGATTTGTGTGGACAGAAAATTGGCAGAAAAAAAAAGCAGGTGTAGTCAGCACAGGGATAATGGGGATCACCAGTATAAAAGCTACCATCATGAATGATTCTCAAATCCTTCGTATTAAAATAAAGAGAATTCTGCCTCAAAAATTTCACTGCTTTCCAGTTAAAAATGCACAAAAGTAACAGGAAATTAACCTTAGCTAGGTTCTGGTGACTCATGGAGAAAAGTGGCTCCACTTAAAAGCTTAGGAAAACCTTTTCAATTGCAGCTAAGGAGGGAGCTCCGAGGGCTGTGGGGAGGCCAAGGCTGACCTTTGGAGACGGCCTTACCAGTTCTTGCTTGTCCCTAAAAGGCATGAGCCTTTTATGGCAGGAACACCAGGGGACTGGCGGCTTTAGTAGAAAGCTCATTTCATACGTTTTGACTTTTCATTAAATTAAAAATGAAGAATCTTATGAGTAATTCTTGAGTTAATGTAATAGTGAAATCAGGCCCAACTCGGTGCACACGGTAATATCCCCATAGGTACATATTCCATATTATTTAACCCCATTGCTATAGATTTCTGAATATAATGTACATTTTTCCATCAGGATGCAATTCCTGTAACTAATTTTTATGGAACGACTACAAGCAAAGTGGGTTGTGCCAAAATGACCTCCATCTGGAGCTGTGATCTCTTTTGCTCTCCTCAGTGTTAGCAAGCACAACAGAGACGTTGACATAAAACAAGGGCTGTAGCTTTAGTTTAAATAAAAACTATGACATAACTTTAGAGTTTACTGCATAAACCCAAACCTGCTTAGCGAGGTTTTATCATTCTCTGAATTTAACACATGCATCCCCTTGTCAAAGTGAGTTTGGATTCTCAACTGCTTTGCACATGAGCGTTCATTTAGCTCCTGGTGCATTTGGTGTGAATTACCATTAAATCACTGGCAGTACTTTTAACAACTTTTGCAAATACATTCATTTATGAAAAAAAAAAAGATATATGATGGAGCAGGTGGAGCAGGAAATCTGCTATTTTTCCACCTCCACTTATAAAAGGAGGAACTGAGGCATAATCTTACAAGTTTGAAATTTTTAAGCAACAAAGGATTCTGTTGGCTTGGTTGTTTGACCAAATTCTAGCCACTAAAACCTATGTCTTCAGTGGGCTTCATATCATGCCCCCAATGAGTCCAATTCCTACCATGATAAAAAAAAATACAAGTTACATATTTCCCATACTAAGAAACTTGTGTCTCTGAATGAGAATACGAGTCTGCCTGGTGAACACACCAGTATCTATTGTAGAATTTTAACCAAAAGTTCCAGTGAAGATGTAATGCAGATGAAAAAGTAAATATTCATTATATTGTTATCATAATATTTTTGAGTTTTAAAGAAGAGATCTGATACTCTTCATA
>JAVCKT010005018.1:0-10552 GCA_032273925.1 Rhynchotus rufescens
ACATGCTGTAGGTGTGCCTGCTTGGGCAGGAAGGTTGGACTAGATGATCTCTAGAGGTCCCTTCCAACCTTGAATATCCTGTGATTCTGTGAAAAGGATTAGAAACAGGGAGTCTTCAGTGAGCTGAGCAAAGGGTGATGGTACCTTGGTCCTAGTGGAAAGATGTATTAGATATGGTGCTGGGGCTCCTGGTAGACAACAGAAAAATGATGTACTGAGAATTGGAATAGCTGCGGCATCAGTAAAATATACCAAATCCCATCATTGCTGCTGCTTTCTCTGGGAAGGCTTGGAGAACAGCTCTGTAGCTCTGTAGGGACATGGGGTAAGGGTGAGGAGATTTGGGCTTTCTCCACCACCCTCTGGAAAGGTAAACCTAAACAGGAGACTTTTAAAAAGGCTCTAAAATTAAGAATTTATGCCACAACAGCAATAAAATCCAATGAGGTGTATGTTATGAAGGCAGCTAATACGCACGTCAGGTGGCGAGAAGTATTAAAGCCATAGCCATGTGGATTAATGTCCACATAAAACACGTCCCAGCATGTGAGATTGCTGTGCAGAGGATGAAGCAGCAACTCTGGGACATGCCTGGCTCCAAGCCTGAACTGGAGGCTCTTGGGGCTGACACAAAACGTTGGTCAGAAAGCTGCCCCCCTTCTCCCATGTGGACCTGAACAGCATAATCCACAGCCCCTTCCCTGTGAATCCCTCTCCTTTCACCCTACTAGCACTGCTGTCATCCCAGCCCTTGTCCCAAGCCGTGTGCTGGCCCATCTTGAAGCAGCCCTTTGGCTCCTGGGCACATTTCTGGGAAAGCCTGGTCTATGGCAGCCTGGAAAAAACAACAGGTTTGGCAATGCTGCGGGTGCAAATAAAAGGGCTTGACTCAGCCGGGGCTGCTGAGCGGACGCCACGGAGAGCCTTGAAAACTGGAAAGTATTATATCATGTATTAACAGGCATCTCTGCTACACTCCCCTCCAGAGTGTGCGTGTCCCTGATGACAGAAGTGCTTACTGGTGCTAATGAGGCGGAACAGAGAGGAAAAAAAGGCCCTGTGGGTCGGGGACCGGCCAGGGAGCCAGGAGATGTGAGCTCAGCTCCTGGCTCCCTCGCAGCCACTGCAGCAGATGACCTGCTGTAGGTTGCTGCTCCTCGGCTGTCCCTGCTCCTGCAACCCGAGGGCTCAACACTGCAGGCACTGCTCCATCATCAAGGAGGCAGGGAGACCAATTGCGTGGCGTTTGCCCCCAAAATGTGTCCCCAACACTTTGTCCCTAAGCAGCTCCCAGTCCAGAGTCCTCTCCCAGTCTTTCTCCTGCTTTGCACCATCACATCTGCTTGGAGGTGGAAATGCCAAAGGAGATGGTTGAAAGGGGGTTGACACAAGGCTTTCTCCATCCCTTGGACATCCTGGGGTAAAAATCTTCTCTTGGTGCTCTGAACTTTCCAGGGAGCATCAAACTAACATGATTCATCGAGTCATTCGAGGAGGGTGTAGCCAAGGGCTGGCAGAGCCCAGGGAAAAGCCAAGCCAAAGGGCTGGTCTTCTCCTCCAGGATGTGCTTCAAGAGACACGACACCCCTTGAAATACCCATCGCTGCATCAGGGCTACTGCTTGCAGCACGTCTGAAACATGTGTTGAAGCGATCCAGGGAGCCCTGACTCACACTCCCCAGGAGCCAGGAGGAAGAAATTGTTTTTTGTAGGGGATTGCAGAAACTTGTGGCGTATTTGTGGGTGCTATTTTAAGGCCAGATGTGAAGGCTACTCGAAGGTCAACAGAAAGTCCTTCTTGTGACCCGAGTGACCGTTACCAGGCTTGGATTAGGTTAGTGGGCGGGTTGTTTGCAGAAGCTTGGGTGTTTATCCCACAGCCATGGCTTGGGAGGGCTTCTATGGCATGTGCTCCCGATGGATGCATGGCCAGGGATGGCTCCTAGAGGACAGTGACATGAGAGCTCTGTGTTGACCCACCATTTCCAAATGCCGTGGTCTGAGCCTCAGAAAAGCACTGCAAGAGGGGAGGACTTATGTTATAATCATTGGGAATGTCCCTGGACATGGGCACGGATGCAGAGGCCAGGCGCAACATGCTGGGAACGTCAAATAATCACCAGGTTTCAGTGGGTATCTTCACCTTCCATTTCCTCCCCTTCCTCAGAGTGGCAATGTCTGCTCAGCACATCTTGCGAGCAAAAAGCAGCTGCAGTAAAGCAAAAATAAACCAGATAGCTGAAACAGGAGAAGGGAGAGAGCAGCTACGGCGCAGCTTTGTGTAAAACCTCATTCCTTACTGGTAGTAAATAAAAATAGGGTTTTTTGGTTTTTTTTTCTCAGTGACTCACAGCATAGACATTGCATGGAAAGGGCACTAGAATCAACAGCCAGAGGAAAAAAAAATACAGAAATGGAAAAATGATCATCACAGTGCATTTTTCCCATTCCCCTTTCATCTCTTACACCTGTGTTTGACTTCAGCCAACCTTACATAAATCCTTTAAACATCTGTCTAAGTCACTTATGAAATAAGCTGAAATGGTCTCAGCCAGGCTAACAGCTCGTTTTGCTGGATATCTGTATATTTAAACCCAAACAGGTCTGCAGAGTTTACCAAGCCAGGCAGGCAGTAGGCTTCCCATCAAACCCATCTGCTCATTCAAAATGTTAAAATCTGTTTATGCCAGAACTTTGGCTGCAGACGCCGCTTTATGAAAGCCCCTATTTATAGCCATGAACTTAAGACAGAGGCAACCAGAGTTTGCTTAAGGGCAGTGACTAACTCTTACAAAATGATGCTCTGCAGAGGACCTTTTTGCAGTCTGAGCATATGTTATACCTGGCAGGGGATTAGTGCTGTGGGGTGGCAAAACGGGATCTTGGGATGATCTGGTGGAGATGCAGTCCTTACTAAAGGCTAGAGCATTTCTGCCGGTTGTCATAAACTCCATGGAGCAGTGGCCCTCACCTGAGTGAGGTGAGGACACATGGTTGTGACCATAGTCATGGTTTTGTGCTAATACAAGACAGATGGAGTGATATGGAAAGTGTTCCCCTATGCTTTAGGAGGCAGGGCAGTGTTTCTGCTCCTTCCTTTCTGTGTTTTGTGGGTGATTATTTCAGGACTGAGATCTGAGAGCTCTTTCTAGGGCAATGCAAAGGAGTGGAGATGGAGGACAAATTATAAGAGCAGTTCTGAGTGTCCCTAACACCAGAGGCAGCACTGCACACTCCACAGTCTCTGTCCTCAGTGGGTGTTTGCAGATGTTAGTCTAGATCTCCAAGCACAGGCACTTCCCCGGAAGGCTTAAACTGCCCTTCAACTTAGCAGAGATACACACAACCTTCCTTGAGGATCACCCACTGCAGGCTATCTCTGGGGGTTCTTGATTTATTGATGAGTTTGAAAGAAAATTTAAGGTTTTTCTTTGAAGTGGGAAATATATGTTTCGTTTGGCACAACTCAGAAATAGCAAAAGGGGTTTGTTTTAACATACCTGATAAAAGTCTTCACTGTGTTGCGATCAAGGCAGATAAATTTCTGCGTTGGGATTATCTCCTCTTGTAAATTTAGACTGTCTGCTTTCCTATAGCTTCAGTTTCTGTAGAGCTACCTGCTAGTCAACAATATTTATTGGATGTTCCTCTTAGGAGTATTGCTGACCTCCCTGCTCTGTTGTGTATATTCATTGTAATGATTCTTCAAAATCTAAGATGCTATTTCTCTTCCTCTGCGTCTATCTAGACACTTCCTTGACTCTCAACCTTAACAAGAAAGTGCCTCTTGCACATTAGCTATTTTCGCAACAACTCTATAAAACATTAGGAGACATATTTTAGAAATGGGAAATTTAAGAAGGTTTTAAGTCAAATTTAAGAATTTAAGTCACTTCCTCGAAGCCACAGAGAAAAGGCTACAAGAGACCAGTGACAGTGAATTTATTACTACCCAAACAATTAGAAAACAAGGACAGCTGAACAAGAGCCATGGGTGAAAGAAGATACTTGTCAGTACGTGTAAACACGGCAAGCCCTAGCGCTTCCTGTTATGATTAGACTGGCAGATACCCCTTTCTTCTAGATTCCTGCTGTATTAGTTTGCCCCCATGAGCAAACAGAACCAGTGTCATCTATCTGGCAATATCCATCCTGTTTGAAATGCGTGGCCTGGTGTTTCACCCAACTTGACATTTCATGAAGTGCAATAAGGCACATCCCCCTTATCTAATTCAAGCATCTTCTTTTCCTTTGGCAGTGCTAAATACCTTTTCTTTTCTCTCAGACGATTTGAACTCTTAGTAATTTCCATGTTGAATGGAAGCACTGAAAATGAGCAAGAACTTCTTTTTCCAGAAGGCAATTGAGATCATCATCCTTGGCAGCTGTTTCACCATCTTGAGATATAGCAAGAGATGCTTAGTGGGGTTCAAGGAAAAATTAGGAATGTAACTAATGAAGACAAAAAATGACTGATCTTTCATACTACTGAGATAAAAAGCAAACAAGAAGTATCCATGATATTGCATTCAGGCATCTACCCAACACTAAATGGAAAAACAAAAACACCAGATGGGCTAGTTATTCTCTGAAGTATTTTATCATATTTCACTTGGAAGCACCTGGAATGACAAGTCACCAGTAGAGACCGGACACTGCAGCCAATGAGCTAGTGCATAGTCCCACACGGCAGTTCTGCAGGAGCCTTAGGAGATGACTACACGATCAGAAGGAGCACAAGGCTGAAAACCTGCAGAGCTAGATAAGAAGCTGCAGGATTCACACAAAAAATAGACTCAGATTTCTGAGAAATTAGCAAACAGAACAGAGCAGAGAATAACATCATTGTGAAACACTAGCTGTTTTGGCTTTATTGAGAACTCCCTGGTCTCGATGTTCTCTCAACCAGCATGCTCCCTGCTGCTCATCTATTTTATGTTACTAAGAATGATGCTACATTCCTGCATTATGAGAAAGCTCCAGGACTGGTCCAAGGAAAAGGGCTTTGTAGGTGAAGGTTGCAGAAGTTCAGAAATGCTTTGCTGTCAATCTCTTGAGCAACCTAAGTTGGATCACCCCATCTTTCTTGACCTTACCTCATCTTGGTGGGCAGAGATAGCCTTTCTTTTGCTTCATTTCTCTCAGCTTTTCTTTTTTTTTCTTTTTTCTTTTTTTTTTTCTCCATATCTTACACAATAGCTTGCTTGTGGCCTGGAGCACAGTATAGATGAAAGAGTGGAACAAGTTGTTGCTAGGGGAAGGATGGTGAAATTTAGCAAGTATGGGTTTGGGCTCTTGCAGTTAACACAGTAGACTGAAGATCTGCAGCTTGGCATCACTATTAAAAATCAATAAGAGTTGCAAAAGCTCAGCTTTATACTGAATTATTTTCTTCTTTGATTAGCTAAGGCTGCTGGAATGTATCACAAAATTACTGGGATAGAAAACTGTGGTGTGCTCAGGAGGAAACTAAACTTTTACACTGCATTGGATAGAGTTTATCTGTGCTGGTTGACTGCGTGGCAAAAAAAAAAAAAGAAAAAAGAAAAAAAGAAAAAAAGGGGGGGAAAAAAAGGGAAAAAACAAGAAATCAAGGTGTTAGCCAGCAAGTAATGGACAAAACCTCTGGTGTAGATTCACTGTCACTTCTAAGAAGTGAACAGAGTGGCATGGGGCACACTGGGCACAGGCAGAAGCTGTGTCTGTACAACATGACAACATGGCCCAGGCTGCTCAATACAGCTTGCAAATAAAGGGATCACAACAGCAGGGTGCACGTGCAGGGAGCCAAATTCTCAGCTAGCAGAAGTTGAGGCAACATGCACAATGCGCCACCACCTTAGGTAGCTGAGAGTGTCCCCAGCACATTGACAGCTCCCATGGCTCTGGAGAAAATAAATATACAGCTTCTTCTGAGTCTCTCTGATGGCTGGAGATGCTCAGGGGTGTCTGAGGTGTGGCTAAGGGGACCTCATCCCTAACCAAAGGGGGATGCTGTATTGAGCTGTGCTAGTGCAGAGAGCAGAGATGGGAGCAAAGGAGCATCCTCCCTGCAGCAAGTCCCTGGTTTGATCTGGCTCTTGCTGAAGTCAGTGGGAAAATGCTCGAACCCATCCTGGCTGCAGCCAAAAAGATGATTTGAAATGACTCTCTGCCTCTAGCCACAAACCACAAGAAAACAAACATTGGGCCTGTGGGAATATTTAATATTTTAAGCCCAAGGGTGAGAACTAGTGTGGTCCGACTGCCCTGAGCAAGAGGTAGTGCCTAGCTTAAACTGCATGGACCAAACAAAGTAAACCTGGAGGATAAGGGATCTCAGGATCAGCCAGATAAGACAGATCTTTGCCTATGTTTTGTCTTTGTTATGAGAATACCTGTTCAAGTGCTCGCAATTAACAGCAAAGCAGCAGTAGGTTGAACTCATGTTGCAGATATGGCATTTGATAGTATGAAGACATCTATCCATCCATCCATCCATCCATCCATCCATCCATCCATCCATCCATCCACCCATCCCTCTCTCCCTCCCTCCCTTCCCAGAGTCTTTACCTTTAGGAGACTGGTCCAAAGCCTATTGGATTAAGGGAAGCCTTTATATTGCTTTAGCTGAATTTGGATCAGTCTCTAAATGCTTCACATGTGGTCTGAATTATCTGAAGTTTCTCTGTGCAGTTGCAGGTAGGTAGCATCAAAGTATCTGAAGAAGCTGGATTAGTTTGTTTCGAATCATCTGATGAGAATTAAGTTGATTTAATCGAATCACAAGGTAGTTGAAAAGTCAGTTTAGACCAGATTTGATGGACTTATGGAAAGCCAAACATGCTAGAAGAAAAACAATCTTTCTTGTTTAAGAACAACCCCAGAAGAAGATCCATTAGCTGGAAGATATGGCTAAGCAAATTTTGACCAGAATCTAGGTGTGTGATTTTTAGGTTTTTCTGGGGAGAAATCAGTTATGTAGAGTCTTTAAATGAACCATGGTATCTTTCCAAAGCATATGCTACGCACCTCAATTTTTATCTTACTGACCTAGACTCTAATATATTTGCTTTGCATAAGCTTACCTAGCTGATCATAGTGATTCCTCCTTGGCCTAAAACAAGGAACTTTTAGGATACCGAAGGCAATAAGTACAATTTTAGAAACAGCTAAAGTGACTGTTTCTAACAGACTCAAATCTTTCTGACGGGCGCAGAGTGGCCAGAGGGCTCTGCATGTACCTTGAAATGACACATGAGCTGAACTAATTTTACTGTCAAGGTAAAAGCATGGATGGTTCTTACTACTGCCATGGCTTGCAAGAGCCCTCAGCCAATTAATATCTCTTAGGAATTTAGCCCAGCTAAAGAGCAGGTGATGGGAGGGGAGATTTCATCCTTTCCCTCTCTCCTTTACTTTGTATGACTTCCTTTTCTCCCAGAGAACTGGGATTGCTCCCAAGTCTTTCATTATTTAAGTCCCACTATCCTGCCTGCTCCAGATGGCTCCATGTCACTCAAGAGCTGCAGCCTTTGGAGCAGGGTGATTTGCAGTGTTCTCCTGCCATTTTTAATACGGAATCTGTAACCTAAAAGGAATTAGGGCAAGTTACCTTTACTATGGAGCAATATTTTAATGGTATCAGGTTTGAATTCCTCCATCTCCCTACCTTCCCCAACCCTGAAAGCTAGACTCAAATTTCCTGTGTAATTTGTGGCCCATTGATTTATACTGCCCAACCACATCTCTGCTGTGCCAGTTAAATTGCCTCTTGCTTGCCAAGATAAATACTCCAGCTCTCCCATATTTGGTGGTAAACTCCTGCAATTAGTGCAGAGGCATGTGGTGTTTGACTGCTGGTAGATGCCCTGCTTGTTGTCCCACTTCGGTGAAGCCCTACTTCTGTTTGCAGAGGTGCCCCAAGCCTATTGTTCTTTATTGTTCTGGCTGATGGAAATTCAATACACGCCCGCAAATCCTTCTCATCTGTGTCCTCCCAGACCTTAGAGCCACCTACAGTGTTTGTGGTCTGAAATAAATACTCAGATGTTTTCCCAGGCAACACGGTGGTTTCTTTCCCTCTCTTCACTTCAGCTGCTTTCCCTCAGAACGGAGGCCGAGATGATCACGATGGCAAATGACAGAGAACAAGACTGCAAGAGTGAACCAGTGGGTCAGAAAGCAAGTCTAACTGCCCCAATACCCGGTGTCTAACTGTGACCAAAAGCTCCAAGATGGAGCTTTGATGGAGCTCTGGGGAAGAGTATGAGATTTATGCTACTTCACCTAAGAACTCACCTGGCTCCCAAATGTTTGTCAGTCAGGGACTTTCTGAGCCAGATGTCATTCTCCTCAGTGGATTTCTTGCTCATGGGCTTGTCCTTGTTCCTCTCGTTCCTCACTGTGTGTCTGCCATTGGCTCCTCACCCCATATCCAGGCCTGCCCAGGCCCCGATCCCCCCTGCATGGGGCTGATCACCACTCATGGTGCCTGTTGAGCTGGGCTTTTGTTATCCTTCATCCAGAAAATGTCTGTAATCTCCTCCTGCTGCTTTGGCTCCATCAGCACATCCCACCCTCTGGTGTCTACGCGTGAACCCAGCGCTGCATGTTGGTGGTGGTGAAAGGTGAAAAAGCGCGTTACCACCGCGCTATTCTTTTACAAATTGGCTGAAACTCATGCCCTCGCCATCAATCCTCCTTTCCACAACAAATTCCCAGGCACCTAATAAAGCTAAATCACATCCATTCTTCACCATTAGGCACTGACGTGCCTTGGCATCTCTCCTGCCTCCCCAGCCTGCGCAACTGGAACCTTCCAGGAGAAGTTGCCCTAAATGGGTTTCCTCCCCGCACTCCATCCCCAGCTCTTCACTCTGTTTGTGATAACGGAGCCCTACAGCCATTGCCACGTATCTACCCCAGCCCTGTGGATTGTTTGCAGCAAATCTGAGCCCCTCTCTGCACCTCAGGCCTAAGTCACTTACCTCTCCCCATGCTTTATTACCCTCTGTTGGTGTCCAGCAGCAGAAGTGCCATGTACTGCTTGCTCTCCCACCAACTTAGTCTAAGCACCCACCATCTGGAGATGATCTATTTGTCTATTTAGATTCCAAGCTCTCCAGGGCAGGAACTGTCTCTAATTGTGTGTTTGTACTGTACCTACAGCTGTGCTGGACTGAATACACCCACTGTCATCTTCTCTTAGAAACTAAGTTCCTCCTGGGAGTGTCCAGCACTGAGAAGTAAGACCACTTGGAAATCCCAGTTGCTGCAGGCACATGCCAGAGTTCCTTGGTTGCACTTATATTAGACCACAGAAAATTCTTCCAGTTAGTGCAATAATCATCCAAGCCAATTTTTACTGCTGAACAGATGACGAGTGGCTTAAGTGCAGTGAAACCATTGTATAACATGGTGGAGCTCACACAAGGTTGGGGCTCCAAATATGCTCAAGTAGGACTGCAGTCCAGAGGGAAGTGCCTTAGCACCCCAAACTTTCCAGGGCTTCCAGCTGATGTCAGGAGGGAACTAAGAAGAGAAGTCAGGAGTTACTAGGTGAGATTGCAGGCTGAATATGGTCTTCAGTCCATATGGTCCTTCCATTTGAAATATAGCCTTATGGATATGCATTGACTGTTCACAGCTAATATATAATCTGCCCACCTGTTTTGAGATATTAAAGAGAAAATATTTGAGATATTTTTTGTTCAGAAAAAAATGTTTTATTTTTCCTCTGCTACTCAACAGTTTTAATTAAAATGCATATATAGAGGCCTCTGAGTGGTATTCTTTTCATACTATCTCCTATTTAGAGCACATTTTTTCTAGCTCTATATTTTTGGTGGTGCAGGTTGTAATGTTGTTATCACAAAAGCAACTTTAAAAAATCAGAAAAGGAGGTTTAATAAAGTTCCCGGCCTAGTCCAAGAGAGAGGATGAATGTTTTACCGCAGAAAGTCTCCTGCAGATGGTTAAAGGCATCCTGCTTCAATAATACAATAAAACAGAAAAGGCTATCTATATATTTTCCCATTTGGTTAGCTCACGCACACCATTTATGCTTGTTTTGGCTGATTTTGATTCCTGCCTTTGAGAGCACCGGAATGGCAAGCAAGTTTATGAATGAGGTCCCGCTCGCATTCCAGGCTCAGCTATGTGCGCGGGCTGCTCTCTGCCGGGATCCTGCGATGAGGTCATTGCACAACCACCTCGTCTGGCCAGTGCGCTAACTCAAACAAGATTGAAACGGACAGATTTGCAGTTACTGCAATGCAAACGCTCACACGGTAGTTTACCGGCGTGCCGGCATCCGCCAAGCTGCAGAAGTTTGCAGAGAAAGAAGAAAAATAACTCCCCCAAACCCTTTCTTCTATGAAAAGATGTTTATAAAATCAGCTTGATCAGCTCAGCATTGAGCTGAGATAACGTTTATCTGCAAAAACATGGAAGATCATGCAGTTCTCAGGAAGCTGAGCTCAGATAAAAGCTCAGATGGAGAGGAGAGGAGAGGAGAGGAGAGGAGAGGAGAGGAGAGGAGAGGAGAGGAGAGGAGAGGAGAGGAGAGGAG